>BLKR01000854.1:87062-209084 GCA_011170035.1 Teleogryllus occipitalis | reverse complement strand
AATAGCAAATATCACAAACTGAATAAATTCCATAGCAATAGCAAGTTCGTTCGCAATTCTTCATTGCTACATGCTAGAAGAACTAAGGAAGTATTTCTTTTGAACACTGTAAATTTGCAAACCAAGAATCCAATTAAGAATTTCAACAAAACAACAATTAAACAACGATTATTTATTTTTAATCACGCTTTTCCGTATGTTAATATGTCTTTATTCCTCCCGGATTTAAATTGGCACTTTAATCCCTCCGGGATCCCTCCGAGATTTAAGTATTCTTATAGAGCGGAATTAAAGTAATCATCTGGGATTAAAGTCTATCGACTTCCATTATCATTACAATCTGAGAAAGAAAGAGAGTTTGGATATACCATAAGTCTAAGAGAATACATATAAGTTAAAACTAACCTTCAACAATAAATATTGATTGTCATAAGCTTCCTTAACAAATCTGTAAAATTCAAGCTTTTAAAAAAGTGTTAGTTTTTTGGCTAGTTGCCTTTTTCATGTCTCTTCAAAAAACCAATAAATTTACAAATGTTAAAAATATTAATGTCAATTAAAGCGTTAAACACGTATCGTCAACATTGCTTCCTCGAGAAATACTTACTTAGAAATATCAACATTTTCCTGGCACGTAACGTTGCCCTCACCATTAAATAACACCTCCAAAATGACAAAGACATATGTTTTTGATTTATTGTTAAAATACGCAAGTACAATTTCTTCTGAATTTTTTCTTACTTTCCTGTCATGTCTCTTTCTGAAGAAACATTCCTACTCATTTTCGTAGATATGCCTAGATTTTTCTGAGAATAATTTTGTAAAATCACATTCTGCTTCTTGCATAATATCATTAGGAATTTGTATATATTCATCTGAGTCTAAATAATATGTATCGTTTGATTCAAAAATTCTTCCATGCAGTATGTAAACGAACTAAAATCACAGCCACCTAAATGTGACCCCCAGATGGATGCCCGCCGTTTACTGTACTGCTTCGTCCCTCGTGAAATAGGTGTACACGCGAAGAAATTTTGTTTAAAAATAAAGTTTTGTATATGACATGGGGTTTACCTGAGCTTTATTCACTTCCGAGAAATATGACCTTCGCGCTGCCGTACTCGGGACACAACTGTTTTCCCTCGTGAATAAAACACTACTTAAATCCTACGTTATATAAACAACTATTATCTGCGATAAACGATTTGCAAACTTTTATGGAAACCACCTCGCTAATAAATATTACACAAACACGTTGTCAAAACCATAATATTACTTAAATTCAAATTCCAAAAAATCAAATGGATCAATACATCATCTTGTATTGTTAATTTGTGGAAGTGCTACTAAAGAAACATATCAAAGTTCGAAAAATGAGTGTGCAGACTAATCGGCCCGAATTGAATTTATCTGTTTACCAGTACCGTAAAACGTATTTCGGAAATAATAGATGTCAAAACAATGAAGTTTAGAAAAGGTCTTATCTTTGACATTGAGCAAAAAATCTTTCACTTATTCCCTACAAAGCGAACAAATCCTTCAAAATTCTCTTCTTTCCGCGTTTTCTGCTGTAAGCGCTTTAAGTAAAACTATTTGGAGATCTACGTCAAAAATCAGTTCTTAGCCTCAACTGATCCATTACTGCATAGAAAGTCGAAAATAACTTCATAAAATACATTTGAATATACATATTTTAAAATTGTAATTTAATAATTGTATAATGTTTTGGTATTTTCATCAAAATAATTGTAATTTTGGGTCAATGGATCCCTTATTGATTGGGTTTCTTCCAAATTCCTTTGATTTTCAGAGCAAATGCTGAGATGAACCGTTATTTTGCCTCTAGATGATGCAGTAATTAATCTAAGGTCGAAGAAGTAGCAACGTTGGTGCGAGTAACCGTCCCCAATCATGAGATCCACTAAGAACTGTAGAAACCTCAATTGATATAGCCATGTTTGGAGTCACAAACAGTTTGCCTGAGCATATCGTGGGTTAGTGTGCGTTTCACGCATGTTAATTTGCACGCATTTCAACGCAGGTCTACGTGACCACTTGCGGCGAACTGATCAGCAGACAGCTCATTTCTCAACCGAATCGTTCCAGAATACGAATCATAGGGTTTCTTGAAGGACCCTCACTTTAACCATCAATCTTCCACTTCGAAACAGTCATTATGTCTGCGAAGGAAAAAGCGAAACGACGGGCTGAAAGGCAAGGTGATGCTTGAACTGGATTAAGAAGTCACTGTGAAAACATCCACAAGGACATCCTTCTCGGACTACGAATTTCAATTCGTCTTGGAGCTTGCCTTGAGTTTTGGCGCAGTAAAAAATAATTCAATTTTCCTTGTAGTAAGAGCCAATCCCTGGAAGTCTGTTTGGAATTCGAGTGCCAGGGAAATTAGTTCTTAGCAAAAAATCCTTAAACTCCTACCCGACCTCCTTTTATTTTCGTTGCGAATGTCCACATGATTTCCTGAACGGATGGAGACGGGACGAGGCGAGTGGAGATATGTTGTGATGGGTCGAGGTACGAAAAAACGGGTCGAGATGAATGGAATCGGGACGAAAAAGATCGAAATGGAACGAGACGAGGTGGGATTAGATGAGACGAGGTGGGATTAGACGAGACGAGATGGGATTAGACGAGACGAGATGGGATTAGACGAGACGAGATGGGATAAGTCGAGAAGGGATGGGATGGGAGGAGACGATATCGGATGAAACGAGACGAGATGAGTTGAGATGGGATGAAACGAGATGAGACGAGATGAGATGGGATGACACGAGAAGAGATGGGATGAGACGAGAAGAGATGGGACGGGACGAGATGAGATGAGACGGGACGGGATAAGATGGGACGGGACGAGATGAGACGAATTGGGACGAGACGAGATGAGATTAAACGGGACGAGATGAGATGGGACGGGACGAGATGAGATGGGACGGGAAGAGACGAGATGGGGCGGGACGAGATGAGATGGGATGAGAAGAGACGAGTTGGGATGAGACGAGATGAGACGGGACGAGATGAGATGGGACGGGAAGAGACGAGATGGAATGAGACGAGATGAGCTGGGATGACACGACAAGAGATGGGATGAGACGAGAAGAGATGGGACGGGACGAGATGAGATGAGACGGAACGAGATGAGATGGGACGGGACGAGATGAGATGGGACGGGAAGAGACGGGATGGAATGAAACGAGATGAGATGGGATGAAACGAGATGAGATGGGACGGGACGAGATGAGATGGGACGAGATGGGATGAGACGGGACGAGATGAGACGGGACGGGACGAGATGAGACGGGACGGGACGAGATGAGGCGGAAAAGAGGGGAGCGTCAGGGAATCGGGATGGGATGGGGCGTTGCCGATGCCGGAGGCGTGGCGTCGGGTGTCTGTGGTTGTCCCCGGCGCTGCAGCTGCGGTGGGGGCAGGGAGCGGGGCGTTGCGTCAGGGAGCGAGAGCGACGAGATGTGAAACCGCGAGCGGAGGCTGCCCGGCGACTTTTTTGCCTCTCCGTCACTTGGACTCGCACTCCGCACGCGTTACGTCACACTCAGCGGGTACCGAGGCACCGAGCAACGACCGCAGGGCGCCCCGCCCCACCCGGCCTCGCACGGCCACGCCCCCTCCATCCCGCCTCGCCCTGCCCTGCCCCGCCCCGACACGGCACGTACCATCATACCCAAACCTGGCCCGACCAGACCCAGACTCGCTCAAATCCAGACTTGACCGCACCCAACCTCGCTCAAATCCAGACTTGACCGTACCCAAACTCGACCCGACCACGCCCCGTCCTCCCCGAGCCCATATAACCCCACCCGACCTCACCTGATCCCATCCGATCACTTCCAACCCCATCCGACTCCTTTTTGTCATTAGCTAGGTCGAATTCAACTGCTGTCTGGAGAAGAATTCTAACGGACGGCTGCTCTGATCGGTATTTTCCCATGGTTTCTCTCATGGTTTCTCTCATTCTCTCAACACCAAGCGAATGCCGGATCAGCACCCTAACAAACAGATCACAGACCGCGCGGGATCTTTCCTTCCTCTTCCTTGTTCTATCCTTACACACTTACATGCACTAAATTACCAGATTTGTTGATAGCCCAGACGGGAGCTTAGAGCTTGTCTTTGCTGGGACGGTGCCCCGCTGGTGGAAGATTCATGGTTGGGGAAAATCTCGCTAACCGATGTGTAGGTCGGCGCCGGATATCGCCATCCAGTTAAATATAACAGCCAAATCCTGCGATAATCTTAGTAGTTGACGTGCCCGGAAGCTATCAATCAATTCAACCGTCCACCCGACTCCACCCGAACGCCAATCGATCTCATCCGACCGCACCCGGCCCCACCCGACCGCACTCGACAGCACCCGACCGCACCGCCCCATCCGACACTCCGACCCCATCCGAATACACCCGAATGCGACCGGCTCCACCCGGTTCCATCTAACCCCATTCTGTTCTCCCGGGTCCCGTCTGACCCCGCTCCTCGCCCGACCTCACTCGACCTCACCCAACCCCATCCGACCACTCCGACCCCATCCGAACCCGGCCGACTCCACCTGACCCTACCCTGCTTCACCAGCCTCGTCCGACCCCACCCTGCTCTCCAACTCTACCCCACCCCACCCGACCCGACCCGACCCGACCCGACCCGACCCGACCCGACCCGACCCGACCCGACCCTTCCACGCTATCCCAGCCTCACCCGATTTTTCGATCCCAACCCGATCCCAACCCGATCCCATCCGATCCCACCCGATCCCACCCCCACCCGATTCCCGATACCTGATTCCACCGATCCGACCAGACCCGATGCAAAAGAGGCCAGGCCGAGACCTGTCCTGCCTCGTAACACCATTCCCCCCCCCCCAGCCTTGTCACACCACTTTCCACTACCTTGAACGGAGTGATCCTGCAAAGCACCTCATCCCTCCTTGATCATGGACCACATATCTAAGAGACCAAATATCTCTCAGACAATTGTTCCATCACCTTTGGCTATTCTTCACAGGCGGACCAAGTCGGCAAATGTACCAAAAAAGGGGGAAACAAATAACAGTACAACCAATTAATTATGTTAATGATTTATATAATTTAAGTCACTTGTCACTTATCGGTTGCAAATTGCATGTCTTATACTTTAAAAAATCGTGAATGGCATCCCTTTATTGCAGCATGCAGTTATGTAAAAATACACGATAGCAAATTAGACGTAGAAGTCTCATGATTTACACCTGGCGAGTTTACCATTTACTCTCGTGCGAATTGGAACTACTTAACTCATAGAGTGTAATATGTTGTCCAGTTACTCCACTGTTAAACTGCTTGCGTAATAGATAATATTATAGTTGTAATCGCAACATGCTACATGAAGTGAACTCGTACGTGTATGAGTAAACGACACTTGCGCAGCCAGTGGCAGTAGATTGAATCACACGGGCCTTTCACACCGGCGAATGGCCAAGCGCTAAAATGTAAACAAGCTCCCAAGCAGCTGTATGCAGGAAACCACGCTCGGCAACAGACGTGCTAAACTGGTAGTAAGTAAACAAAGGACAACCGACCGTTTCATAGCGAAGATCATGTTAAACTATGCCACTACGAGCAAAAAATGTATATATGGATGTTGTTACGAAGTCAACAAAAAATAATAATATAAAGCTTTTAGGTATTTTAAAAATTAATGTTTTTCAAATTTCTTCAATATTATTAAAATTCTTTTAAAATTATTAATTTCGATAAAAAGTGTCAAAATAGAAACGGGGACTGATGAATCAACAGTTACTGATTTCAATTGAAAAACACACCCATCTAACAAATTCATTTTTCTTCTCGTTCACTTGAGAGATTCTGCGAGCGTTACCCACCAATTCAACATAATCGTTTATTGTCACAGTGTCTTGAGTAAAGTCAAATAACGTATTTCATAAATGCAGCGTAAAAGTGTCGTAATTCTTTTTGGTGAGCGGGACTTTCTTACACTACGATGCGTTTGCGTTGACGATACGTTCGCGTGAGACCCCAAAAAAGTTTTGAAAAAGGGTTTTTAACAAACGTAATTGAGACCTATCCGTGAATGAAGACCAGGTGCTAGACATGCCGTCAGTGAAAGTCCGTTGTTCAGAAACTAAGAATATTCACATAAACTAGGGTGGTTCTACAACATCACAAAATTTCTCACATTGTTCCTAACTCTAACAATTTTCAAAAATATGGAGAGTTCAACGAAAATGACACTAGGGCCATTTTAATCGCTCTTTGCTCTATCCGAGAGAAGTAATTAAAGAAAAAATGTATAGACGCTTTTGAGAAAATAGTTATTTACGTATCAAGGGCGAAAAATGAATGATTTTGTGCCGAGTCTAAAATCATTTATTTTTGCCCCGAGGTGCATACAACTATTTCCCGTATAATCTCCCTATTTTAAGTTTCAAATTTTAGAGAAAACTTTTAAACTAACCGTTTGCGTCGCATAAATGCAGTTGTTCTTCCTCATTATCATATCTGAAGTTGTCAATTGCAATACTTAAATTGCTTAAGTTAACTACTGTTACAATTCACAATTATTGAATCCACGTAACAGTTTCAGGAATAATATTTAACAACCTGTCTAATTGTGACAATGTACATTTCAGTATGAGTTATGATCAATATGATCAATATGAGTAAGTCTGTGTTTTAAGAATAATAAGTATTATTTGTAAATGTTTCGACATTGGTTTTTTAACATTGACTTGAATTACGTCACCATCCGGTAATCATCCACCAAAACACTTTTTCAGTCTTGGCCGCGAAAAATTGAACTTCGCAGCCGATTAATGCTCAAGAAATTAGGGTTGTAGAGTTGAGTATTTTACTTATAAGTAGCATTTGCTTCATGCAGAAATTACGCGAAAACTACTAGTTTTTTCAAAAAATTTACATGATTGCATGTAAAGATGTAATTTTTTAGAACTTTTCATTTAACCCCAAGATTCATTTCTTCAATATTGTACTTTTGCAATGTTACCTTTTTACAACTTTCAAAAACACAGAAAGTTTGCTGAATAAGGAGCCAACATCATTTTTTAGCGACCAATTCAGAGGACAAGTTTAAAGAAAAAAATTGGAGCAGTGTTTGAAAAACTAATTGTTAAGAAAATTGCCCATATTTCACGCATCTCGCAAATTTACGCGATAATCACTAATATTTGCAAAAATGAACATGATTTTATTTAAATATTTGATTTTGAAGAATAGTTTTCATTTAAAAAACTATCTTCAATATTGTAGATGTAGGATACCCAAAAAATGTTGAACTTTTTCAATTTTCGAAAACTCGGGGATTTCGACAAAAATTAGTCTCGATCAATTTTTTTAAAATTATTTAGGCTATATAAAGAAACAATGTAAAGCCATTGTTGAGAATTTTTTTTAAAATGTCAGAGCAATGTGTAAAGTACCCCAAAAATCAAAATATCCAATTCAAATTCGCAGACCATCGAGTTCGTTCAGATCGATCGGAGAATATCAATTTTAGAGAGAATCCGTACGTCAGGCGCTAGCGTAAACTACAAACAGACTGAGTTATGGGTGGACGGACTGACAGATGTTTTGATGTCAATCAATTTTGCGGTATAAAGGACCCATAAAACGTGGATTCTGACTACACAATGTGTTAAGAGAAAGTAATTTTCTACATTTTTCTAAGAACAAAATTATTTTTGTCGAAATTGTTTTTTTTCGAAATTCGTTGATTTTTGCTTCAACATCACAATAATTTCTCGTTACTGCGTAAGTACGTAGTAAAATGAGAAAATAAAAATCATGGTAAAAATATTATATATGAAAGTATTTATGTATCTCCGCCAAATGGTTAATTCTATGGTTAGGAAAGGTGGATCAAGGCTACTTGGCACACCTCTTTGAGGGACATGATGTCCAGACGCTGTTACCATCTTTAGAACATTTTTTGCGTAGACTCTTCAAGGAAAAACGAAACAGGTTTCCCAACTTTCCTTGTTATCCCTCCCCCCCGTCGACATTCTTCCACTCTTATTTCGTTCTTTTATAAACAAAGTTTTTTTTCTTTCCTCTAATGGTCCCGTGCCTGAATGTTTTATACCCTCCCGTCTTCTCGTCTATTTTTTATTTTAAATTAGAGGCGACCAGCAAACCACAATGTTTCACGACTATATTGGAAGAAAAATAATATTTTGTAGGTGAACTCGTAGTTGGCCATTATGACTATGACTAAATGAGTGGAAGATGGTACCAACTTTCTCAATTCGATTCCCGGGGGACTCCTCAAAGAAGTTAATTTTAGGAGTTTACGATCTAAAGCTGATTGGATTATTAGGGTGGGGAGGCCGAATTATAACCACAGAATAATAATAATATAAAAATAAAAGAACAGAATTATATTACTAGAAGAAACTTATGTATGTACCTGTTAACAAAAAACGTTGAAATGTATAAATGCATGTTATTTCTATCAGAAAGATATACAATTGGTTGACAAGATATTCGGTAACTCTGTACTCTGTAGAAAACACGACAATTTTTCTGTTATTCAGGGAGTTCACAAACCTTTCACTCCCACTTTAGAGCGAAAACACAAGCTTGATAGAAGATAAAAGATAATTTAAAGAGGTTTACTAATCAGTTGCACAAGTACAGGGAGAAGAATTATCCATTTATTATTACTATAGAACCCGTGTAAGAACTCTCAGATGTTAAACCCCACCCTCTTCCCAATTTTTTCATTTCCATATTAACCCTGTAATGTATCTTTTTTTCAAGACCTTCTTATCTTCCGTCACTTGTTCTATATGTATCCTAATTGATAACAACAAAATACACTCTTGCCCATACAAACTATTATTATTTACTGTTGTTACTGAGCAGAGAGTTACAACCGAATAATTCAGTCGCGTAGAATACCAAGTAATTATTATTTAATTTCTCAAATAGTTGCAGATTCTACAGGCTCTGAACAGGTGCAGTAGAAACGAGAAGCGTAGAACCAGCAAACATGTAATAGAATGTACAAGAAGATCTCATCCTATAGATTTCGATATGAAAAACGTTTCTTTGAGGTCCTTGGCCTCAATATTTTAGTTTCTAAGGCCCTAAAATGCTTTGTTTAGGAGTTATTTAACGATATAGATTCAAAAATCCAGCCGAGTGTCGCGTCGAGTGTTGCATTTGACGTGAATATTTAAATGCGTTTTTTAAAACAGTTCCTTCATATTTTTAAGTCAAAGTGCAAATCGTCACGTCTCTGTGAAATTCTCTTTCTTTATAGACCTCATTTATAAAGACTGGTTGCGAGTGAGAGCCGGAAAAGGTATGTATACCAATGAAATAATATAGGCGACGATTATTATCCAGAAGAATTATTACGCAGAAAGCAAAGTGTAGAATTCGGATATCGGCTTCACATGCACTGACGAATGAAGCGAGAAATTTACTAGCGTTCATGTTGCTCAAAACGGGAATCATAATAGCTATTGAGTTTATGATGGTATAGATAGTAAAATTTTGAATGGTGGATAGCTCTAAAAATCAACAGCAGTGTGAGGACTTACTTAGTCAAAGTCATTGTCCAAAATTCTGCATCGTTCCAACCCCAACTCTGGACAAGCTTGTTAAAGTGCTCCACTTGCAGGGCTTCAATGGCATTTGTTAAAGTATCCCCTTACTGCAGCGCTACCTACCCATGAATAGCATGACCGGAAATACACAAATATGGCAACACGTTTTCTGGCGTATAGGACTGCTGATTTACTAGAGAAAGCTATGAGAAATAAATTTCCTTTCTGAATTTAGTGGTCGTTATTTTGACAACTCGGAAATTTGTTGAATCTCCCTCCTCTCAATATGTGTACGTTTTCTAGGGGTACAAATTTTCAGTGCGATTATATTTGATATACCGCTTTATAACAATATCACCAAGAGCTTATGGTTTCTGTGGGTCTTTTTGGATGTTTTTAAAGAAAAAAAGGCCTGTAGTTGATCATGTATTCATATGTGTAATAAATAGCTCATTTGAATTTCAATTGAGAATAACTTAGCGATTTTTTAAAAAAGTAGTGCAGTCAAAATTCTGGTTGTACTACATTGAATCTCAAATAGTAGGCATAGCACGCTCTACACCAACTTGAGAATCTTCGTCGCACGTATGAAAATTTTATTTATGAAAAAAATATTTTTACGTATGAAAACATGCGAATTGTAAACATGTCCGAAATTAGCTCTTTAGTACATTTGCTACTGTCTCCGTTTACCGAAAGAAAAAACGAAAAAAAACTTTAAAATGAAAATCTTACTGCGGCATTTAAACATGTTTAAAAGCTCTGAAAACTTATATCCCTCGTTTTGACAATGTATTCTAATAAACGGGGAACGAACCGCGCTCTATATTTTATTCATCTTCCTTGCCCTATCCTCGCTCCTTACTTACACGCCCTTTCACTAACATACACTACACTACCACTCATGCCGGGAGATCGGTCGGGAGCTTAGAGCTTGTCCCGGCCAGGGCAGTGCCTGGCTGGTGGGAGATATCTAGTTGGGGAAAATCCCGCAAGTCGACAGATAAGACGGGGGAACATCTCGCCATCCAGCGGAGGAAGATCACCGCCACCATCCGGCCCAAAAGCATGCACTACGCTTACGGGAATAATGGTCTTATGTTTACGCGCCCGGAATCACTAATCAATCAATCAATCGGACGGCAATATCAAAGAAATTTCAAACATCTGAATAATGATTGCCTTATAGTCAGCGAATGATTTACACAGGTTGTGAAACAGCACTGCTAAAATCCGTATGGCACCGCGAAGTGTATTCTTCCCCAAGCCACATGACCTGGAGCGCCAATGATAAATCCTTCAAAGTATTAGTTCATAGTGGGCAGATAGAAGTTAGTACTTACGAGTGATTCACGTTGAATACATATCAACTCCTGCAGTGCTCTTGTATGTGAATTAAATCATCAAACGGACGTTTTCCAACACTCACAATCATCGAATCTCAAAGAAAGTGCGCTGTCTCACTTCAATGAAGCTCGTAATATACAGACTTTTAATCAAATAGTAATGATGAGTACAATCAACCATGCGTTGAAAATTTACGATTAATTCACAAGATACCTGAAGACGATATTTCAAAGCACGAGTGGGGTTTAATAAAATTATTTCACGAAAGAAATTATATCCAAAAGATTTTCATAATGCGTGAAATATGATTTATAATAATTCCACAGTCTTCTGTAATTGATATATCGTATCCTCAGATTAGCCACTAGTGAAGGTACGGTAAAGAATAGCGGAATGAAAATAGATGTTTTTTTAAATACTCCACCTTCTTTGATGAGTACCATATATTGTTAAATGTTGTTCGTAAAACAACTCTCAAATGACATATGTTCATTAAAAGATGATAATAATAAAAACGTTTTACATCTCAACGTGACGCTGATGTATTGTGATATTTTACAAGTGACTCAAGAAAAAGAAAAAAAACAGTACTTCTTAAAAAAACAGAATTATTTACATCGCTGAAATTAAAAAATGAATAAACCATCAAAACAACTTCATGACATATTTATTGTTCACTTAATGTCAATAAAATATATGTGTAATTAAAAGCTCATTATGAATGAATTACGTATGAATGGAGTAACCTCAAAAGAGTAGAAAATCCAAAGTAAAAGAGTATGGTATACGTCAGTGCAGAAAAAAGATTATATAAGGGATAGTATGTTTCAGTATAGAAAATAGAGAATGCCCAAAAACCCAAAAAGAAGGAAAGCAAATTTATTGAAATGTATTAGATAAACTCCGTAAAATACACAAGAGAATATAAAGGCAGAAATATATTATGTACAAGAAGGCGTGAAGGGACGTAATGACGTAACATGGAAACAATATTGAAGCATTGTAAGTACCAAATGGAAGTGATTAAGAAACAAACCAAAAATAATAACCAAACTCTATAAAAACATTTTAAAAGATAGAAGAATACATGCCATTGAGTTCCTCGGTATGGATTTTTAGGTTTAAGGTACGTTCACATAATAAAGCAACGTAGGCTTTCACGGCTGGATTCACATTTAGAATTACTTTCCATTGGACCACGGCCGTCCAGCCCGAAAAATAACTCGAATTACAAGGTGCGATCAAAAAGTAGTAGGACTGATTGTATTAAAAATAATTTATTGCACATATCTGTATAAATTCCTAATAATCTTCGAAGTAGGACCCTTGAGCTTCCACACACGGGCTATAACGCGTCTGCCAAGCCCCGAACGCCTTTTGGAGGTCATTGACCGGAATACTGATGAGAGTCCTTGATACTGCCGCTTGCACGTTTTCGATGGAGTCGAAATGTTGTTCCTTCGTGGCCCGTTTGAGGCGAGGGGAGAGGAAGAAGTAAGGTGGAGCCATGTCTGGGCTGTAGGGAGGTTGAGGCAACGTGGCAATGCCGTACTGAGCCAGCCGCTCCTGCACCAACAGCGCAGTGTGGCACGGCACAGTGTCGTGGAGGATCTTCCACGCACGGGCGATGTGTGGTCGCACGCGATTGTCTCGTTTACGCAACCGACTGACCACTTCCGCGTAAACCTGTGCATTCAAGGTTTGCTTATGGGATACAAAGTCCATGTGTATGACACCACGATGATTAAAAAAAGATCAGAAAGTGTTTTCATTCTGGATTTGCTCATCCGGGCCTTCTTCGGACGAGGAGACTTGTTCGTGTGCCATCCCGAACTTTCGCGTTTCGTCTCGGGATCGAATTAGAAACATCAGGTTTCTTTTCTTATAACCATGTTAACGAGAAAATTTCCGTTATTTCAAACACAGTTCAAACTTTCAGTTAAAATTTCTTCACCATTCCTTTTTGTTCATGAGTCAAGATTCTTGGCACAAACTTCGCGCAAATATTCCTCATTGCCAAATCTTCTGTAATGATGGTTTGAATGGTGCCGTAAGAAAGGCTTAACTCCTCAATAATCAGACGAATTAATAACTGACAATCAAAGCCCAGAAGTTGTTTCACTTTTGTCACATTTTCGCGGACCCTTGATGTTGACGGGCGACCGGCGCGTTGGTCTTCCTCGACGATTACCCTCCCCTTCCGGAACACTTTATGGCACTTAAAAACACTTGAGAGGCTAGCAGACTCCCCAAAGCTCTGCTTGATCATATCGAAGATTTCCAGGGCGGTTTTTTCAAGTTTGAAGCTAAACTTCACGCTGTAGCGCTGCTCCAGATTCCGTTCCACGCTGAGCATGACGCCACCTCTTGACAGTGGTTCACGGGAAACAGTTTGCTCACTCTCTAAGGGTCGTATTTATGAAGCTCTGCCAGCAGAGCTCTTAGGGGCCTTCCATCTG
Source organism: Teleogryllus occipitalis (assembly GCA_011170035.1). Classification (NCBI taxonomy): domain Eukaryota; kingdom Metazoa; phylum Arthropoda; class Insecta; order Orthoptera; family Gryllidae; genus Teleogryllus; species Teleogryllus occipitalis. The sequence continues at coordinate 195,683 of BLKR01000854.1, read as the reverse complement.
GGGGCCTGCTGGGAGGACAAGGGGCGACTGGAATTGGCTGGGGGCCGTTCATAAATCGCAAAACCGAACACTGGGAGCCTGCTAGGCCTGGCAGGCCCCTGACAGAGGTTTATAAATACTGTCCTAAGACACGCAGGCAATTGCGGGAGGTCGCGTTCCCTTCCTAAAGATCTTCACCATCACGCCCCCACCCAGTTCAACTCCCCTCCGTCGGTTTTTGGCTAGCAGAAAATCAGTTCTTCTGCTTTTTGATCGTACCTTATTTATTTATTTAAATATATTTATTTCCTGTTAAATTTTCTACCATTTTTCGGAATGTTGAATAGAATTATACAGAACTAATTGGAGATGTCAGAATTCATATCATAATTATTGTTGATTATGATTTTATTTTAATAATATATTCGAGTAAAATTCGATTTTATTAAGTATTTAGTAAATTTTATTATAAATTTAGAGTTTTAAGAGAAGGTATTATTTAGCATTAATGTAGAAAATTATTTATGGAGGATGAAATATATCTTTGGGGAAGTGGGAACGAATTCGTTGTATGTGATAATTTTTCCCACATCGAAATGTAGATAAACAGGATGTGTTACGGAGCTGAAGAAATTAGAAGATTGATTATTGATAAATATTTTAATTAGTTCTATTTCTAATACTTTATGTATCTGTTTGTTGGAGATGAACCATTCAGCCTTCAGAATTCTCAGTAAATATTTATTTTGAATATTTTCTTCATGTTTGACGCAGAAGCATCACACAAAATTGCGCATGCGTATGTAAGTGATGGTCTTATTATTGCCTTGAATATTGATATACCGCAATCAATTTGTAATTTTGAAAATTTATTAGAGAAGGGAATTCTGTGCCCGTTTTCAAAATTTTGTTCTCCCTAAGCCATATACTACTTGAATTTTGAACACAGAAAGAAAATGAGGGTTTTTTTGCGAGGTTTGTTAACAAAATATTCGCTCCGATGTAATAAAATCTATTTTCAAGGACAAATTAGGAATAAATTTGGGCTCTTATCCTTCAACATGTCCTTAGTCAAGGAATAATACTTCCTGCCGTGACAGCATGGAGAACGATAATTTGAATAACTATATTTCCCACAGAATTCTAGAAGACGTGCACAAATAATGAAATTACCTTACATGTTCACTCACTTTAAAATATCATCTCTCTAAGGTAATTGCGTTCATGTTCAAGAATCTAAAATTACTCCCAATTAATTAAATGCTTTGCACCTATTGTGTTTTGGGTTATAACATTAAGTGTAATAGGATCAAGTTTGAAAGTAGTTTTATGTATGTTGATTCCACGTTCCGTTTAGTGGCACCTATCTATTTAACTCAATCGGCAATTATTACAGTTGATAATTATATCATGAATTTTCCCAATGGAGGTGATGTCTTTGCCCTCCTTTTTTCAATCCATTATTTTTTCATTTGAATATAGTTACTTAATACATTTATGGTAATAACCTTTAATTGAATTAGAGTTGTGTTTGCACAATGAAATGATTAAAAATTGTCAGTTTAGAATTAAGACTGAGAGCTGTACAATGTTAGAAGTTTTATTGTGAATCTTATATTAAATAAGTTTAATATATTGGCGAATAAATTTTGTTGAATTGTTATCAATAAGTGCAGATTGAACAATAGTAAGATTATTGTGGTTAAGTGTTTTATTAACTAATAAAATTGATTTCTCTATTAATTGTAGAAAACTAATGGAATTATTATATTTTAACTAATAAATTAACTGTAAATTACCGTGAAAGGAATTGAAAATGTGCAACATATTGACAATGTGGTCATTAGAGAAATAAAAATGTTATCAACCAACCTATAAGAATACGTGGTTTCGCATTTTTTTCTGTACTGACGGACAGACCAACTTATTCTAGATATTGATTTTGTGTTTTTGCCTTCATTTTGAAGTTGGTCCATTCTCCATAATGATTTATTTGGTATATATTATATCTTACTGACTTGAGAATGAACAATTTTCTCAAGGTCTAATGGTATATCCCTTGTTAATCTTCCGTTGTAATATTTATGAGTCTCTTTTATACTGTGTATTTTTGTTTCTTGCTTTTTCTTCTGTTTTTACAAGCACTTTATATCAAACAATGTCGTTCACATATTGTAATGGTTTTCATGAGTGGTATTAAATATTGAATGTTTAAAAGGATTAAAGTACTATAACGGACATAAAGAAGAAATTAAACCCTGTTGGTCTTATTTTTCATGCGTTCAATAGTTCTTGCACATAATATGTCATACAAAAGAAGTTTTAAAGGCACTTTTCTTGAATTCTGGCAAAATTAGACGATTTGTTTTCATGCGAACATTTACTAATTAGTGAAGCAACATTATTATTAAGAAAACTCTAGAACCATCAAACTGGCTCGCCCACCACAGCAGAACCAACTCACACTAGTAACAGAATTTTCACTATTTTCTTACTAATTTATTGCCGGAAAACCTTTTTTTACCGCACATCTTCACCAAAAAAACGGGTGGCGGGCAGATTATCATCAAAAGGGAGGTGAATGTTTAAAAAAGGGTAATTTAAAAATGAACAAGGACAAAGATTTTAACTGTAATTTACAATAATAGTCAAAATTTTAATAACAATTACCATTCAAATAATTTAATAACAAAATAGTACAAATCTGCGCACGTATGAGAGAAATGATTGTGAAAGGTTTTTTTCTTACGCCTAAATTTGATTTTATTATTGAAATTTAATTATAAGAAGGGTAATTGTATATGTCTCATAGTATTTGCTTTTTGCCCAAGAAATAAATTGCATAACAACATCACCGTTGCGCTTCAGAATTTTCTCACGAAAAGGTTTATTATTTCTGAGTAGTATGGTTGCGTGTGTACGTCATTAAGTTTAAAAAACGAGAATAAAAAATTCTATCCGCCCATCCAGTTATCTCCCACCATCTGGACACCACCCCACCTGGGACAAACTAAGCTTTCGACTGGTGTCCCGTATGTGTGGTATTGTGCGTGTGTGTCTAAGTATAAAGGATGAGGATAAGTCAAGGAAGATATCGCGAGGAATCCTCGGCCCGTTTGTTAGGGTTCTCTCCTCCGGCCTTCGCCTGGTGCTGATCGGATGAACCACGGAAAACTGCTGATCAGAGCAGCCCGATGCTAGAATTATCTTCCAGACATCGACTGAATTGAACCTAGCTGTCTAGTTAGTGCCGGCAATTCTTCCATCGTCGGTACTCGAACCTCCTGGTCAGAGGCTCTGCAGTGACGTCAGTTGACGCACTGAGCCACCTCAGCCGTTGTATGAAGTGCGTACATTCAGCACTTTTATCTTGAATGCAACAAAAGCACCATCAATATTTGCTAGTATTTTAAGTATTACGATAGACTTTATACCCGAAAAACTTTAATGAAAAACCGAGAGCGGTAGCTCAGTGCATCAACTGACGTCACTGCAGCGCCTCTGACCGGGAGGTTCTAGGTTCGAGTCCTCACGGCGGTAGGATTTTCGACACTAGCTTTCCAGCTAGGTCGAATTCAGTCGCTGTCTGGATGAGAATTCTAGCGGCCGGTTGCTCTGATCGGTAGTTTTCCGTGGTTTCTCCGATCAACACCAGCCGAATGCCGGAGCAGTACCCTACCAAACGGGCCACGGACCGCGCGCGATCTGTCCGTCCCCTTCCTAGTCCTATCCTCTCTCCTTACACACACACTTACACTAACATACACTAAACTAGCACATATTCCGGGAGATCGGTAGGAAGTTTAGAGCTTGTTCCGGCTGGGGCGGTGCCCCGCTGGTGGGAGAGTCCTGGTTAGGGGGAAACCCCACTAGCCGACGATAGGTCGGTGCCGGATCTCACCATCCAGCGGAGGAAGGTCACCGCTATCTCCCGCGAAAAAAACATGCACTATACTAACGGGACTAATGACCAAAGTCGTTGACGACCCCGGAAACACGAAGAAATCAATCAATCAATTTAATGAAAACCATGTGAAATATGAATTACACGCGAATCCATTGTCAAAAACCGTATTTTGAACAGATACGAATTCAAAAGATGAAATGTAACAAAGCACAGCATCTCTAATGTTTTATAATATGCGAAAGTACTACGGTCGCAGTTAAGCAACAGGTAAACATGAAGGTTCGCCAAGAAGTAGGCAAACTTGCTAGTGAAACTTCTCAGCTTATTAAGCAAGCGAAAAGCCAGGGGCCTCGCAGCTTTTAAGAAGCAAAAAGCTTAGTAGGCGGAAAAGTGAGTTCGGAGGTGATGTGCCGACTAGTCGGTCCGGAGTGAATATCTGGAACACGATGAGGTTGTTTTTATCTGCCGCAGACGAGCTTCGCTGTGAACTGCGATCAATTTCCCATCTGCGTTCTTCCGTTATCACTAGATCTCGGATTTTAGAACAAGTGTCTATTTAGTTCCTTTAAGAGATTGAGGAAAATTATTGCAGATGTCCACAAATGATGAAAAATTATATTTCTGAAAGGATCTAATAATCCCTAAAAATGTCCTAAAATGGCGGTTAATGACATTTTAATACTGTTTTGCCTAAATCAACCCTAAACGAGTAATTTTGATGAATTATTATATTTTAATTACTATTTTTTAAATTTGTTATACTGAAATGCAAATACTTTCCCGAATTTCCTAAAACGTGAAGATTCCCTGATCTAATACGAAAACGCATCGAAATCTCTCACCCAACAGACCGAACATACGGAGCTCTGCAAATCAATATAAAGATGATATTTCACACTCGACTCCAATCAGCACGCACTTCTTAGGCAATTGCACCCATTCCCGATACAGCTGCGCTGATGACAGGTTGAAAATGAAAAGTGACAGTGAAAGAATGAGGTTGAGAATGAAAAGTGACACTGAAAGAATGAGGTTGAGAATGAAAAGTGACAGTGAAAGAATGAGGTTGAGAATAAAAAATGACAGTGAAAGAATGAACGAAATGAAAGTGCACAAAATAATATTCTTCTTGTCACTCTCATAAATGTAAAAATACCAGACTATTCTGGAAAATAAAAAGTGCCTAATTTAATCCTTTTTCGATCAGTTTTAGATGCCAGAAACGTAACTTTTCATGTCTAATGTTTTTAATCGTCAGGTTTAATCATTTTTTAACCTATTTTCACATACTAAAACGTAACTTTTCATGCCTAATAGTGCCTAAATTCATAACTTTGTTACATGTTTTAGGAGTCTAAATCACCCCTTTTTGCGCCTAAAATTTCGAGGTCTAGTTATCATCTGCATTCGTTTGCGTTAGCAACCGCCTGAGATGGCTATGGCTATGACCGCAGCCTCTTTAGCGTGTCTGAATGGGAGACCCCAACACTCAAATCCCGACGTCGGCTTTTTTTTTCATTGGCTAGATATCGTCACCAAATTTAGTCCTTGTCAGGAAGAGAATTATAGCGACCGACTAATTTGATCGGTAGTTTACCGTGGTTCTTACCAATATTTACCAGTCAAATACCGAAGATATATATATATATATATATATATATATATATATATATCTTCATTTCATCTATTACATTTTCGATGGTCCGGCGCTTCTCAATGTTACTTCACCTGCACGCAAAGACGTGCAGACCTACCAATAATGTGAATGATATCTTCGGTATTTGACTGGTAAATATTGGTAAGATATATATATATATATATATATATATAATTATATTATATATATATATAATTTATGTGCTGTTAATTTTATTGTAACTCTACAAGATGGTACAGTAAAATAAAACTAAATATTCATGTCAAATGCAACCCACAACTCTCGGCAGCATTTTTGAATCTACGTCGTTAAATAACTTCTAAATAACGCGTTCTAGGGCATTTCTCAAACCGTAATCTACAGAATCTTCTTAAACATTCTATTACATTTTTGATGGTCCGGCGCTTCTCAATATTACTTCACTTGCGCAAAGACGTGCAGAACCTGCAACTAAATGTGAATGACAGGGGAAGAGAGAGACAGAGACAGACAGAAACAGAGTCAGACAGACTGTGACAGGGATAGAGAAAGACAGACTGACAGAGTGAGAGGGAGAGACGCAGAGAGAGATAGTGAGAGAGACGAAGAGAGAAAGGAAGAGGGAAGGAGAAATATATGAAGGGCAGAACAACGTCTGCCGGGTTCCGCTAGTATCTTAATACCAAGCGCTATCTTTCTTTCCTCATACTTCATCCCTCCTCTTCCGTTAAACACACACATGCACGCACTTACACGAAATACACTACAACACATGCCATGAGACCAGTCGGAAACGTAGAGCTTTTCCCCGCTGGATGAATTCCCGCTGACGGAGATACCAGGAAGGGGAAATCCCACAATCGGAAATGTCGTTCCGCGACGTATGTCTCGTTCCAGAGAGGAAGGAACACAGACACCTCCCGGAAATAGAATAATCAACCAGTGGCAGTGAGTCATCGTTTCAATACACCCTTTTACGCCAAACAGCGACAGAAGAAACTTTTCACCAGAGATGTACCTCTTTGTTCACATTTGACCATGCGAAAGATTAAATCTTCGATGCCTCTTACAGGTTTAGATGGCTCAGGGCGTCGTCACTGCAATCTCACTGCAATGCCTCTGTTCAGGAGGTCCTAGGATTCGAGTCCCGACGGTAGCAGGATGTTCGACACTAGCTACATAGCTAGGTCGAATTCATCCGCTGTCTAAAGGAGAATTCTAGCGACCGGCTGTACCTTCCTCCCGTTCAAACCCTGGGGAATACCGGAGCAGTAACCCTAACAAACGGGCCACGGACTACACGCAATTTTTCCTTCGTCTTCCTTGTTCTATTCTCGTCGTAACTTACACATACACATTCACTCGCAAGCACTACTACCTCACATGACGGGAGACCAATCGGGAGTTCAGAACTTGTCCCGAGTGGGGCGGTGCCCCGCTGGTCGAAGGTTCTTGATTGGAGAAAGCCGCACAAGCCGACGTGTAGGTCAGCACCGGTTATTATTATTATTATTATTATTATTATTATTATTATTATTATTATTATTATTATTATTATTATTATTATTAATATTATTAATATTAATATTATTAATATTATTATTATCATTCAGCATGGGAAGATCCCCACCACCTCCAGTTATAAAACACACTCCACTTACGGGACTAACTACCTTAGCAGTTGACGCGCCCGAAGAAACATAGGCAATCAATCAAAGCTTCTTGTGGCACGAATTCTTCGTGTTGAGCATTGATTAATCTACAATTTTTTAATTTTCTATTAGGAAATGAAACAAATATTGAGAATAGTTTTGTCTGTTAACATGAATATTTCGTGAGATTTTAAGACAGCACACATGTCAATGACTGACGAAGTTAAAACATTAATGTTCAAAATGTTTTTCAGTTTAGGAAATACCACTTTTACCACCAAAATGGCTTAAAAATAAGAGAAAATCTTTATTAAATAATTTCAAAATATTTCCATTAAAATTAACACGAGGTTTGCTTAAAATAAAATAATGAAATTGTAAATTTTTTTAAAATTTTTGATTGATTGATTGATTGATTGATTTTTCGTGTTTCCGGGCGCGTCAACTGCTGTGGTCATTAGTCCCGTTAGTGTAGTGCATGTTTTTTCTCGAGAGGTGGCGGTGATCTTCCCCCGCTGGATGGCGAGATCCGGCGCCGACCTACCGATGGATTACGACTAATGACCCTAGTAGTTGATGCATTATGACCCAAGTAGTTGACGCGCCCCAAGTAGTTGACCCAAGTAGTTGATGCATTATGACCCAAGTAGTTGACGCGCCCGGAATCACTAACAAGCAATCAATCAATCATCAGCGACTTACGGAGCTTGTTGAGGGCACAGGCGGGGGCGGCGAGGGCGGCGAAGGCGAGGGCGAGGGCAAAGACGTGCAGGGGCGGCGCACCGCGCGGGCGACCGGTCAGTTCCATGGCGTGCGACGGACAGACACACGACGCGCGGCGATCGCGCCCCACGCCTTTTCAGCGTCGCCCCCCTCCCGCGCTCCGCCCCCCTCCCGCGGGCACGTGATCCGCGCGTCGCCGCCGCCGCCGCCGCCGTTTGCACAATCACCCGCGCCCATCAACTTCCCATTTGTTCACCCCGCGCCGCATCATCCCCAATCCACCCACCGCGCCGGGGCTAATGAGTGGAACTTTTTAGTGTTACGGAACCTCTACTACGTACTAAAAATTGTAGGAGCGGTCGCTCGAAGTAAACAAGCCAGATGCGTATAGCTGACTCCCAAGAGTGTTCGAATATGGAGCCACCTAAAAAACGATGGGCTAAATTCAAATGATAATTTTCTAATTATTCATTCAAAATAGATGGATTTTTTACTGGAAGATGAAAGTGTTTCCATTACATGAGTTTCGTTGGAAACGCTCCAATTACATCTTGAAAACAAGTAAACATGCACTTTTAAAAACTTCCATTACTTTTGAAATGAGAGGACTCATGATATTTAGAAACCTTTCTTCGTCGTAGTTTAAAGAAATGCTGGAAAATTTCATTAGTTTTAAAACTTTTATCCTTAATCAACAAAGGGTTCCCCCCGATAAGATGCTAAAACGTTTCCCTAAACTAAATGACGTATGAATGGTTACATTATAATTATACTATAAAATAATATTTTTGAAAGGGTTCTTTGTCCCCCGTCCCACCTCCCACACCCTCTAGAGCCAAAAACCTGTTTTTTCAATTTTATTTTTTTTCGACAACTGAACACTATTTTATCTGACTGAAAACAATATGATAAATAAGAAGACAATTTATACTATGAGAAAAATATTTTATGATATTTCCTAAGACTCACATTCAGACTCAAAAAATATTTTTGAAAAAAATAACAAAATATATAATTGTTGTATCTTAGAACCATGGAAGACACTCGAAATAAATCCCAAACGTTGATCTTAAAACATAAATTGTTGTGAATTTTTTTCAGATTTTTTAGATAGCGGGGCTGCAGTTAAAAAAATAAAAACCATTTTCCTGCCTTTAAATCATCTTGACTTTAAATATACTTTGAAAATTACTGCAACATTTCTGTGCATTTATTTTAGTGTTTATTATACAGTTGTATACGTTGTTGTAGCACTCAATAATATTTTGATTTTGGAATTTAGTTACAAAGTATCAGTTTTTAAATCTTTCTAATCCTTTACTTTCAGTTTAATACAGAAATAACTCTACAGACAGGTTGGCTTCCCCTAATGATTGTACTCATAAACAATCAGCTGAAAAATGCTCAAGAAATGAGAATTCTGTTAATTGAGGGCAGCTAGCATTTCGCACATTGTGTTGTACGCTTCACGAGAGGGAAAGTTTAATTTTTCAGGTACACGTAATTACAAAACGCCGAGATAATAATTACAAGATAGGGCAATAAAATTAACGGCCTTTATGTTAACTTAACCCTTAATTAGAATTCTTATCTAGGTCCATTATGCAGGCAGCAAGCAGCGATGTTCGGCGGGAAGCATTTACTAATTTCGGAGAATGTTAGCTAACACTTCCCTTTCGGTTGAGACGTTGCTCCAGATGCACTCAACAGCAGAGTTAGCTCAACGCCAGCATTGCCGCTGTATCTGCAGCGGCTCTGCCTGGGAGGTCCTTGGTTCGAGACCCGATGGTGGCGGACTTTTGACACTAAGTGTTTAGCGAGATCGAATTCAGCTGCTACCTGGAGGAGACTACTAGCGGTCGACTGTTCTCACCGGTAGTTCCCTATGGTTTCAACGATAAATATAAACGCCGAAGCAATTCCTGATCATTAAAATTATTTTTTCTGTCTGTATTTTATTATTATTATTATTATTCAATTATTCCTGATGATGGAAACAAATAATTTCCGAAACGTTTTAGTATGTAATAAATATTAATATGAAAAACGTTCTGTCTTCAAAAATCAAAGAAAATATTATACGATACAATACCTCAACAAACGGGTTATCGACTGCTCGTGATCTTTGCTTCCTCTTTCCTGTCCTATTCTCTCTCGTTAAATACCCACTTACTTGCAGTATAGTACCACACCTGTTGAGAGGCCAGTCGGGAGTGTGGAGCTTGTTCCGGCTGGGGCGGTGCCACACTGGAGGGAGATACCTGGTTAAGGAAAATCCCCCCAAGCTGGCGTAGGTCGGCGTCGGATCTCTCCCTCCAGCGGGTGAAGATCACCACTACTTCCCGGGATAAAAAAACATGCACTACACTTACGGACTAATAATTCTATCAGTTGACGCGCCCGGAATTACTAATCAATCAATCAATCCAAATGCGTCCACCACGTTATGTACCAGTATTCTCAATCAAAGCGTCGTGCTTCTGACTCAAGAGCCCATATCGAGGGAGCCAGGCTACACTTAGTGGGTGCTGAAGCTACGGTCCGCAAGCCTGTACGTCTCGTTTCTGATCTTATCAACGCTCGCTGCAACTTACCCGAAAAGAAAGGAATTGTGAATAGTATTTAAACTTGAAAGGAGATACATGGAGAACTAAAAATGCACGCCACTAGGAAACACAACCAAGAATATGCGGGATTCGAATCCACAGTCGGATGTAACCCATTATTTTATTTTTATTGCATTGATTTATTTAACGTCGAAAAAACAGTAAAAAAATCCGGGTAACGTTCTATTATGCAGAAGTGCAATCTGTGCAATCTTGAACTCTGAAATCCCTATCCTTATACTAAGTTGAATTACGAATATTCGAAGGAGCGAGTGTTTTTGGCAAGAATTGATAAGAGTATATTCCATCCTGTGTAATAACCATTTGAACCAATGACCTACACATTTGGATATTATCGCTGATCGTGAAGAAATCATATTTCTTCCAGGAGATTATGCAAATTAATAATCGAATATATGTATTTCCAAGAAAAATTGTAAAAGAATGTGCTCAGATATTGAAGCTAGATTTATGTTCAAAAGAAAAAGGCCTCATCTCGCTATTTGCTCAATAAATAAAGGGAAAGTGGACGAAAAACGCAATGATAGAGATGGACTTGGAATAAAATTCCCCAAACCCATAGGCCGGCCAACAATGGAAGGAAGAGAATTGAACATTAAACCTAATGGTTGCAAGAAGACGTACAACCCCACAACCCCCAAGCTAACTACCAGCCAATCCGAAACGAGATTCGAAACCGCTAGTCTTCGGACCGAGAGCACCAAAGTGTGTTCATCTTAGCAATTCCAACTACCCAGGGGGCTGTTAAGAAGCAACTGAGCAATGGGGAAAACAAACATGGGAAAGTGTTTCCCATCCTAGTTACAAACGACTCATCATGAGTGACTTGTTAGATTGATTTATTGATTGATTTTTTCGTGTTTCCGGGCGCGTCAACTGCTTTGGTCATTAGTCCCGTTAGTGTGGTGCATGTTTTTCTCGGGAGATGGCGGTGATCTTCCCCCGCTGGATGGCGAGATCCGGCGCCGACCTACCGTCGGCTAGTGGGGTTTCCCTCTAAGCTTCCGACCGGTCTCCCGGAATATGTAGTAGTGTAGTGCATGTTAGTGTAAGTGTGTGTTTAAGGGGAGAGAATAGAACAAGGAAGAGTAAGGGCAGATCGCGCGCGGTCCTTGGCCCGTTTGTTAGGATATTGCTCCGGCATTCGCCTGGTGTTGATCGGAGAAACCACGGAAAACTACCGATCAGAGCAGCCGGCCGCTAGAAGTCTCCTCCCGACAGCGACTGAATTCGACCTAGCTTAAGAGCTAGTGTCGAAAATCCTGTCGCCATCAGGACTCGAACTTAGGACCTCCCGGTCAGAGGCGCTGCAGTGATATCAGTTGATGCACTGAGCTACCGCTCCCGGTGACTTACTAGAATATTGAAGTCTGCAAATATGGTGTTTATCGCCTCACGTACTTTTTTTCTTATTCCCTTGCAGCGTATTCTCGCAAAATACCGATAAGTCGCCGAAGTATTCAATACATACTGCTTGTCGGTAATGGTTTTCTAAAACATTGCAAATGTATACACTATTTTTGGAGTTCGTCGATGCACGACACCGTCATAAGTTCGGCCCTGGATGTCTTGCGCCGACCCTGGTGAACAGTCACTACTGAAGAGGCAAAGTGGCCCAGGGAGCGTCTGTAGGAAGAGCAGACAAAAAGCTGCCGACCCTGTCGAGAGTCAAAGCACGGCCTTCTAGCTCGCTTTTGAATGTTGATGAAGACTAGTCATCTAAGCCACTGTTGCTTGTATAGAGCTGGTGGAACTCGATGACATCACACATCTTATTAAGAAAGTTATCAAACGAGTACTTTACCCGCAATTGAAAAATTATATTTTAGGAATAAGAGTTAATGTAATGAGATGTACTGATATTTTATGAAATACAGTAGCAACTGTCGGAATTGGATAAGGGAAAATCAATTAAATGGAGTAAATGAAGTGGTATTTAATCTGAAGAAGTGAAATATGAAATCAAGAATGAATAATGTATTATCTTTATCTAAAACAATAATTTTTTTTGCAAATTGTTTTTGTTTTGATCTACCATTCGGAGCAATTGAAGTGTCATTGGACGCATTCTTGTCCAATGACACTGTCCAATGTCCACTGTCTACACTTATACACACTTACGCTTTCATGTACTACACTATCTCATATGCCTAGACACCGATCGTGAGTCTGAATCTTGTCCTGACTAGGGCGATGCCCCGCTAGTGGAGATACATTTCGGAAATTTGCGTAATTTTAACATACTTGTAAGGCGTCCATGGGTGCCACATTGTTCTTATTCGGAACTTATTAAGCCTTATTCGGACGCTACGTGATATACTGCATCAATTTAGAAAAGAAACAGACTAAAATAAATAAATACATGATATACATTCCTAATAATAAAACACATACATATAAATAAATAAATATTTACAAAAAAATAATAACTTACAACTTAGATAGGAAGTCTCCTCAAGGATGAGAATTGAGTTTCACTGTTGTCGAGAGTTCCCCATCTACAGAAACAATTATTCCCTAGTTTCATCCGAAACATATACAAAAATAGAGGAGCATACCCCCCCCCCCGACTCCTGAAAGGCGATAAGACAATGATCTGAAAAATATTTCTTTTATCGAGTTACGCATGGGGTCTAGAAAACATGGAGTCTATGAAAGACATGGTTGAAGTACCTTCTGCTTCACATACATCCGCTCATCCTTTATCCCGACTACGCAGTTTCCCAGAAGCAGGAGGGGCGGGGGGAGGGGTGAATTTGAAATTAATAGTGAAGGTCCGGCGATAATACAATCGTATTGCTTGACTTTGTATTTCAGTAACAAAGTTAGTTTTCAAGTAACTTATATTTCGAACTCGTATTTGAAATGTTCATTTTCGACTTATAAATATATCAAAATGTAACGAAATACGTATCAATGGATAAAATATGTAAAATATGTAATTATATCAAAATATGTAAAAGTATGTAAAATAATTTTTTTTGCAATTTATTCAGAATGTCGTGTTAAGTCTAGTAAATAATAGTTAATGCAGGTACCTTGCCCCTGTAAAAATATGCATTTATATGAAAATCCGTTCCCTACTAATCACAATAGTCTAGGTCATTTTTTCAGTAATGTCCGACCCATTTTCCATCTGCAATCGGCACCCAAAAGACATTTTTTTACATTTTCTCAATTTCTGTGTCTCCTAATAAAGGATATAAAATATATTTTTAAGATTATTATAAAGCAGTAAAGGAGGTCCTATATTTTTGAAGCCTTTTTTGAAAAATTTGAAGCCGTACTTGAGGAAATGTTTGAGTGTTTCTGAAAATGCGCAATTGTGAGCTAACTTAAAAGAAAAAATTAGTCTTCGAAAAGCTTCACAGAAAATCGTTTGAAGTACTGATAAAATGCAAGCACTTGTACAAATGCAAAAATGTGCAAAAAAACCGTAATGTAGTGCATACACTACGTGAGCAATGTTTCCAAAAGATTACATTTGTATAGTTTTTAAAAAAATCAAAAGTATACTAGAAAATGGCGTTTAGAACGCCTAATTCAGTGCATTTAGCACTATCCGTTCGGAAAGCTTAAAGAAAAACTTGGAGCCGTTGTTAAGAAAATTTGCTGTAAATTTGCCTCTATTTAACACAAAATTACAAAAAAATTCTCATATTTTTGAAAATTGTAAATGTCTTCATTTAAATATTTAATTTTGAAGAGATTTTATTTGAAAGAAAAATCTCTATATTCAGTATTGTTTTTGTAGGAATGCACCGAACTTTTTTTTTAATTTCAAAATTTAAAGAATTCAACGAAAATAGGATTTAGGGTTTTTTAATAGACGTACTTTGTTCTCCGATAAAAAACTTCATTCAAAAATTTGGGGCTATGTTAGAAAATTATTTGAAAAGATCCTTGAAGCTTCATGTAAAATACCCCCCAAAATAAAAATATTCATTTCAAATTCTAGAAGCCACTATATCACAGCGATTGACAGGGATCCATTTCGGTGAAAATCTTGCTTATGGTTTAACCGTTAGCGTTGTTCACAGAAAGGCGGACAGACAGATGGACAGACGGACACAGAAAAAGACAAACAGATATTTTGCAGTAAACCAATATTCCGTGATCAAGGAGCCACAAAAAACGTGGAATGCTGACTACACGTCTTATCAAAGGAAGTAATTACTACATACTGAAAGAAAATGTATCCATTTTCTTTGAATCACGGACATACAATACGAATTTGACCGCCGAAAAATGGCCGAAAAATCGCTGCATCATTACATAACTTTCTCTACAATAAGAGAGGAAGCGGTGGCTCAGTACATCAACTGATGGCAGTGCCTCTGATCGGGAGGTCCTAAGTTCGAGTCCCAACGGCGGCAGCATTTTCGACACTAGCTTTTCAGCTAGCACGCTTCAGCTAGGCTGTTCTGATCGGTAGTTTTCCGTGGTTTCTCCAATCAACACCAGACGAATGTCGGAGCAGTACCCTAACAAACGTGCCACGGACCGCGCGCAATCTTTCCTTCCTCTTTCTTGTCCTATCCTCACCCCTTACACACACACACACACACACACACACACACACACACACACACACACACTAACATGCACTACACTACCACATATGCCGGGAGACCGGTTACTTAGAGCTTGTCCCGGCTGGGGTGGTACCCCGCTGGTGGGAGAGTCCTGGTTGTGGGAAACCCCGCTGGTTGACGGTAGGTCGACGTTGGATCTCGCCATCCAGTGGGGGAAGAGCCCCCTCCCGATACACTTTCGGGACAAATGACCTCAGTAGTTGACGCGCCCGAAATCACTAACAATCAATCTACACTACGATAGTAGTATGCGAGAGTGTAATAATTTACAGAGACGTGTGCATCGCCCCGTTGGCGCCTCGGCCCCCTGGCTTCCGGGAACTCCGTCGGAGGGGACCTTGGTCAAGGACGCCTGTCACTTTCAAAAGTCCGCCCGCCCGCCCGCCCGCCCGCGCAGCGCCAGTCGGCAGTCAAGGTGGCCGGTGACATCACGCTGTTCTGTTTGACAAGCGCACGGCTGGGGAAGAACTCTCGGTGGGTTGCAGGATAAGCTTCTAGCCACAAGAGTATTTGCTTTCGACTACGGAAATATTAGCGCTGCGACCCGATGATGCAATAAATATTGATTGCCGGTGACTGGCGGACGGCAATGCTCATAACCAGAGAGCGGAAAAATAGATAGTATAAATCGTCAAGTACATAAATATGTAATGAAGACAGTAAGAATGTGTAAAATAGGATAAAATATGTAATATTAAAATATTCTAATTATAAAACACATTTACATAAAACGAAATTACATTTATAAAAAATTTCCTAAACAAATTTTAAAATAATACAATCGTTTTAAACATCACTTGGAGAGCACATGATGATGTACACTTTGCACCATACAATTTTTCCGTCAGTAGTAAAAACGTCATCTATTGTTATTCATGATCGTAGTTTAGCAGCCAGACCAAGGTGCACATAAGCAAGGTTATATGCACCTTGAGCAATACAAGCCATTGTACAAATGGCGATATCTACGACCAACAAACAATCGCTGTAGCGTGCATCATACTTATCAAAGTGTTACTCGTCAACGATCGCGAAAATTTCTCGGAAATTATGTTAAAGGTCACGAAACGGTATCAATGATACTTTTCACACCCAAATTTCACAATAATGAAGGGGGGAAATGCTGATTTTTTAAAAATTACTTCTTTTCATAAAAAAATGTAATTTTGAATAAAATTGATAGAATAAAAAATATTTTAGGATTATAGCGAAATATGTAAAATATGTAATATACTTGTATTACTAAATATGTAAAAACTTGTAACGAAAAGAATTGGATATTGTGTTAGAAGAGGGACGATTCGCCAAGATTACATTTTTGAGAACAATAATTAGAAACACAAAAAATATGTAATTACGAAAAAATCTTGTCTCTAAACGGACAAATTATCCAGTCCTATAGGACCTACAGTCTCAGCTAATCGAAGATTCGTTTTTGTATGATTAGGCTTTTTAGAATTCAGCAATCAGTGAAGGAAATATTACAGCACCATTTAAGACAACAATAAAAACTAGTTTGAGTACGGACATTCCACATTTTGTAAGTTATTGTAACAAAAATCTCCAAAACGGAAAAAGCCGGTCATAAAATGTCTCGTTTTCGCCTACGGTTGATTGATTGTTAGTGATTCCGGGCGCGTCAACTACTGTGGTCATTGGTGCGGTGAGTGTAGTGATTTTTTCTCGGGAGTTACCGGGAGCCATGACACAGTACATCAACTGATGTCACTGCGGTGCCTCTCACCGGGAGGTCCTAGGTTCGCGTCCCGACGGCGACAGGACTTCTCAGTCGCTGTCTTGAGGAGAATTGTAGCTGCTCTGCACTGATCGGTGATTCGACTGCTCTGATCGATAATTTTCCGTTGTTTCTTTGATCAACACCAGACAAATGCCGGAGAAGTACCCTAACAAACGGGCCACGGGCCACGCGCGATCTTTCCTTCCTCTTCCTTGTCCTATCCTCTCCCCTTACACACACACTCACACTAACATGCACTACACTACCACATATTCAGGGAGACCGGTCGGGAGCTTAGAGCTTGTCCCGGCTGGGGCGGTGCTCCGCTGGTGGGAGATACCGCTGATGGGAAAACCCCACTATCCGACGGTAGGTCGGCGCCGGATCTCGCCATCCAGCGGGGGAGATTACCTCAACCTACCGATTAAAAACACACACTACACTTACGGGACTAATGTCCTCAATAGTTGATGCGTCCGGAATCATTATCAATCTCGGGAGGTGGCTGGTCGGGACTCGTGCCTAAGACCTCTCGGTCAGAGGGACTGCAGTGACATCAGCTGATGCCAGGAGCCATCTCTCCCGGTTTTTCGCCAACAGAAATATTATCGCTGCAAGCCGATGAGGCAATAAACAACAAATGCCAGAGAGAGGCGGAAGCCAGTTCGGGCGTCCTACATGACGGACAATTGAGGACCTTGAGGACTTTGAGACCTTGAGGACTACTGTCTCGACGACTTGAAGTTGAATCATTTTTCGTGATTAGGATTTTTATAATTCAGCAATTCGAGGAGGAAATATTACTGCAGCAGCCGAGAAAACAATACTAACTAGATGAATGATTGATTGATTTTAGTGATTCCGGGCGCGTCAACTACTGAGGGAATTGTCCCGTAAGTGCAGTGCATGTTATTTTCCTCTGGAAGGGGCGGTGATCTTCCCCCACTGGATGGCGAGATCCGCCACACACCTACCGTCCACTAGCGGGATTTTCCTCAACCAGGGGATTTTCTCCTACCTGCGGGGCACCGCCCCAGCCGGGACAAGTTCTAAGTCCCAGACTGGTCTCTCAACATGTGTGGCAGTGTATTGCATGTTAGAGCAAGTGTGTGTAATGAGTGAAGATAGAACAAGGATGAGGAAGGAAAGATCGCGCGCGGTCCGTAGCCCATTTGTTAGGGTACTGCTCCGGCATTCGCCTGGTGTTGATCGGAGAAACCACGGAAAACTACCGATCAGAGCAGCCGGCCGCTAGAATTCTCCTCCAGACAGCGACTGAATGAAGCTAGACAGCGACAGCTGAAAAGCTAGTGTCGAAAATCCTGCTGCGGTCGTTACTCGAAATTCCCGGTCATAAAAACTAGATGAGGTTCGAACATTTCGCACTTCGTATATTATTGTATCAAAAATCTCCGTAAAGGAAAAAGCAGGTCCAACAAAATCTCATTTTGTAGGTTACGTTACAAAAAATAAAACTCGGCCACCCGTTGGACAGTGAAAGTGGATTTTAAGCATTTGGATATATCGTTTTCGAATTACACACGATAGCGTGCGCCTTATCGTAATGATTAATGCGGATTGCATGCATGCCTTCTGCTTTCTTGATAGCATAAAAAATCTATAATTTCCGTCTAAAATGTATTTGATGCATACCCGAGGGGTAATTCTCTACCCAGCAGATTTACGGAGTTTTGTGTCAATGCCTAATAAATTGTATAAACCTACATCTTTTCTTAGGAATATTTATAGTATATTTTACTCTTAAAGTTATCAGTAGGTTTTCTGAAGCTATTTAACAATAACAAATAGTTATTTTCATATTAAGGGTGCAAAGTTTCCGTTTCCTTCACGGTCGAGATTGAGATTTTTTGCCGAGATCGTAGGTCGAGAAAGAAACGTTAGCTTCATACACAAAATATGAACAAGATTTTTTCTACATCTGCATAAAAATATAAAACAAAAGGTTTTAAAAACTTGTATTGGAAAAACAAGCCTAATACCCCCGATAATATAGAAAAGAATTTCATATGGTCTTGAATGGAGAAGAGTACCTAAGGTATTAGACGCGCACATTTTCTTGAGCCCCGGAATACCTACCCCCAATCCTCTGCCAACATTAATTGAATTAAGAATAATTGATATAAACGAGCGTTTTAGTTCAAATCTGATAACCCGAAATGTTGGCTCCCGTGTAAAAGAAACTATTTTGCATCGCAAAACGAACTACAAATTTGATATAAAATTCCTTTGATAAAAATAACCAAACTTCCCTTTCCTCTTGCAACAAGCGAAGTGAGGGCTCAAGAAATCGGTCGCGGGTAATAACTAATATTCTGTTTATTGCGTTTTGGTGAGAAAAGGAAGGCTTCCTTTGTTATATTCGTTATGGAGAGCGAAGATAGTCATGATAACGTGTCTAATAACTGCACAAATTGCACTGTTAATATTTATTTTAATACTAAATTTTGAATGAAAATACATAGTTAATTTCTATTAAATAATTGTGTTTCTGTCTTTTCTTTGTACATTATGTAAGTCAGTAGCCTAGAACCAAATGTGCAAAAACGTATTCCAAAAACATGCAAAAAACACTTTTTTCGCGGTAGCAAGATAATTGTCGTGGTAACAATCTTTTTAATGGATATTAAAAAATTACGAACTTCACATACGGCTGGCTATGCACAGAAGTTGCCTTTTGATTTTTTTTTATCATTAAGTTAAGAAAATGTCTGCGTTGGGTGAACACTACTTCTTATCTGAATTTAATGACATTATTTTAATATTATTAACCTTCATCTTTAAATGCTTCCAGAAACACTCTTTTTGTCTTATTGGTGTTCTTTGCCTGTAAGAAATCTCGAGGATAACGTGCCGCTCACTTGGAGATCAGGATTCCCATTTATGTCACATGCTGCATTCAAACAAAAACAGCGCATTTGCACACGTCATTGCACAAACGCTCAAGATATTCCAGAGACAACTCTAAAATCTTCTCAGTACACTCAACTCATCCACACTTATATGAACCAATACGACTCACTGCGTAGTCATCTCTTTAGACTCTTAAGACAACATTCGTCTTCCTTGTATAACCTGAGTCCATGTGTATTAAAAAATGAACACAAATAGTCGACACTTAAATAAATATAAATACCGTTACACTACATAATAAGAGCATAGAAATTGATTTGTTATTCCCATATTTTTAAATGCAGGACTTATTTCAACTTGTCTAATTCCCTGCTGGCATCTGTAAGCATCCAAGTAACTTTCTGGAGCATTCGCAATATCCCGTAGCTCCCTAGCAGTCCAGTCAATTAAGTGCTCAAAGGGACTGTTCTGAAACAAACTGAGGCGAAGTTTTGATTTTTGGCTTCTTTATTTTTTTTGGGATGCTGTTTACGAATCTGAAGTTTTCCAAAAAATATGTTGGAATATAAATTATAACAAAAGAAACATGAAAAATAGCATGTTTATTGATTTTTTCCTACATATAAAACGCTATCGAATTTAAGTAAAAAATTACTTATTATTTACAAAAATATTCTACATAAAATATCCTATTGAGTTACAATTTTTTTTGGAACGCGAACCGTCTAGGCGAAATTGATAGATGAAGTTTGACAATTTTTTGCACAATTTACCTTTAGCTCGGCTTCCTGTTGGAATGGCTGATCAGAAACGTTCGTCTCTGAGTTCAGTTTAACTATCTGTCTTTTTAATAGTTTTCTTTCTTAACTAATGATCTTTTCCTTACCATACAGTACTTTTCGCAAATACCAAGCATAAAAGTGAATGGAAACTAGTGGTGCTAAAACAGCACGTATTTTCATGCAACAGTACTCAAATTTTCGAAAAAGTGTACATGACCTTATTTCAAAATCTACCTTTAAGGAATAGATTTCGTTAAGGGAAAAATCTCTATCTCTAATATTTTAGTTGTAGCCGAAAAATTGTGAACTTTTACAAGTTTTGAAAAATCAGAGTTTTCAACGAACATGAGACGTACACCATTCTCTTAAACGACAAATAAAACGACCAACAACATAATTTAATCAAAATCAATGAAGCCATTTTCTTGAAAATTTGCAAAATGTCCCAGGGGTTTCATGTAAAGTACCCCCAAAATTAAAATATCGGTTCCAAATTCAAGGGGGTGCAACATCAGCCACATCGATTAAGGAATATCAATTTTGGAGAAAAATGGCAAAACAGTTTAGGCGCTAGCGTTGCTCACAGACGGACGGACAGACGTTTTGCCATCATTCGATTTTTCGGTATCAAACACCCACAAAACATAGATTCTGCCTACCCTAAATGTTAGAGGATTTTTTCTAAATTTAGCAACTAGATTTATCCACTTTTTCGTTACCAGGTACCTGTAATAAGAGTTTTTCCGCAGAAATTCGCCATTTTTTTCGGGGAGCATTACATAATTTTCTCTTTGCTCCGTAGCGAGAAAGTAAAAAGAAAAGTAGTCGAATAAGGACATTGTTTAATCCGGCAGAGTTCGCGCCGGGTCTCTTGAGACCAGATCAATTAATTGATTGTCTCTTCGGTAGATGGCTGAGCGATAGAGATCTATTGTTTCATATACCTTCCTATACTATGTGTAGTTATATTTTTATTCGTTATAAGGTACGACAATTTCTTAGCGTGTTTTGAGAATAAACGTTTTGAGACGTGGAGGGTCCTTACACACTCGCTGAGAATACTGGTGTAACAAAATGTGGACACAGTTCCAAGTGAGTATTTATATTTAATCGAGGTTTAGTCGTATCAATTGCTGTATTATGTTTATCACATTCTGAGTTATGTTTTAATATATTCTAAAATTTATATATTAAATATATTTTCATGGAATTGATTATTTGACAGG
This sequence comes from Teleogryllus occipitalis, assembly GCA_011170035.1. Classification (NCBI taxonomy): domain Eukaryota; kingdom Metazoa; phylum Arthropoda; class Insecta; order Orthoptera; family Gryllidae; genus Teleogryllus; species Teleogryllus occipitalis. Next base: position 173,947 of record BLKR01000854.1, on the reverse strand, counting down.
AAGGGGATGCAAATGAGATGTCAGCTTTGGCGAGGAGGGGGGACCGGAATTGAATACGTAGTGTAAATTTTATATACATGAAGATTAATGTGAATGTGCTTTATAGGAAAAGGAAGATTATATCTGTAATGAAAACTAAAAAAAATATTCAAGAGGAAGTAAGTTGACGTAGTTGAAATGTGTGCTAGTTACTGTTGCGATAGAAATTCAAAACGTCAACTACAATACGATGAATGGCACTACATTTTATTCCTTCGTAATTTCTAATTGCATCAATAACTTGGAAGTTTGAAAGTCACTATTTTTTACGATTATCAGTCTTGGGCTTGTCAGAGATGCGCAGGTCGGTTGTGTAGAATCAAGGAACATTCCAAATGGAATTAGTGACAGAGTCAACGTTTACTGGTTTTTCAATTAAACAAATCCAAAGATAGGGTGTAGTACCTAAAGAGATCGATGTCAGTAGTTTTAAGGAAAAAAACAGAAAAACCTAATATTAGTTACTAAAAATATATTTACGTTTATTGCCATGAATATACGGCATATGGATTGAGCAGATTATTTTGAGGCAATAATGCAAGTTCTCTGCCTCCCTACCTGTCTTATCTCCATCTTATTTTGTAAACGACTTATCTGCTGTCATAGCATATCTCTGTATTCAAAATTTTAACTTTAAACCACATTTTGAATTTAGTAGACCCTTCCGGTTCGTTCCGAATTTTCCACCGTGCGAATATGAAGAAAATTGCCGCGGTCTTAAAAGGGTAGTTATTAATCAAACTAGTTGTAACACAGACTTTCTCAGCGTAAAATGGCACAAACTTTCTCGTAGTAATGTTTTCTAATTTCCTTAGTGAGGACTGGTTTTACGGTCTTGTCTTATTCTCTTGCCAACTGCCATCTATCACCGACCAAATTACGTTTTTGTCATCGTTATAATTACACTTATATATTACATTTATACACCAATATATTACATTTATTTCACCGCTTCACCGAAAAATTCAAACTTTTGCAATTTTCGAAAATTCAGAGTTAAACGTGAAATCGGACGTATGCCACCTTTATACGTGTATTTTATTATATTCTTACAGGAAATTTTAAGAAAAATTTTGGAGCCATTTTTGAGAAAATTTTGAAAATGGCTTCATGAAAAGTACCCCCAAATTTTAAATAATATTTTTCAAAATTTCAAAGCTTCAACTAGAGCCAGATCGACAGGGGATACTTCAATCTGGAAAAGATCGTTCGAATGGTTTAGGCGCTAGTAGTATTCACAGACGGACAGATAGACAGACGGACGGACGTTTTGCTTTTCATTGGTTTTTCAGTATCAAGGACCCATCAAACAGAGATTCCGGCTACACTACGTGTTAGAGGATTTTGTTTTACTTAATTTAGCAACTGGATTTATCCTCATTCACATTATCAGGGCCCAGGAATGAATTTTTTTGCCGAAAATTCGCCGTTTTTTCGCGCAGCATTACGTAACTTTCTCTACACTACGTATGTTACTGCGTATATGTATGTCCGTATACGAGAAAGTAAAAAAATCAGTTTGAAATAAATATTCAGTTTTGTTCGAAAAGGCTAGAACGGTTGGTAGGGTGGTTGGACGGGTGGAGTGTGATGTCGCAACATTGACCATGACACGAGAGAAAATCTCGTAAAATTCCGTAATGTTTGTGACAAAACACCCGCGCACGTGAGAAACAAAACAGGAAAAGAGCCTTCTTGAGTTTTACACCATAATCGCACTCCCGGCACTCGTGGAGAACTGTGGACCACCAAGCGCGAAGTATGTACGCCTAAACGATAGAAGTAAAATGATTTGAGAGTTCATGAACGTGCTCACTACTCGACTATTTTGTATACCATCAGGAGAAATAAACATAATGTGAAAGACTTGCTTTAGGTTAACATTTTAACAATTAAACATCTTATTGTTGTTGATGACCTTTTCTATAAGCGACCATAATGTAATCATGTGCATAAATCATTTACGTTGCATTACAAAATCAGCGGGGAGACATTTTATATTCTTAACCATCTGAATTATTTTAAAATATGAGTGTTTCTGAAATGTTTAGCAAAAACACAGTGTATAATTAAAATATACCGATAGATACCGACAAGATAAATTACATATCCCATTTTACGTCAGTAACATATACATGTCTTAATATAACGTGTATCCACTTCCATTGTTATTGAAATCGTTGTTGCCTCCAAAGTTCTTCTTCGTTATACTAGGAATATCTATTTTATTTTTATAATTGATTCACACATCCATAACACGTTGCTTTTAAGGAATGTTTACAATTTTGAGCGTTTTACCATATTGGTTTACATAAATATACTCTGTTAATATTGATATTTTGAATCATCATACTGGTAATAAAATTAGGAGGAGGTTGGCAGTTCGTGGTCACGTGGTAACGCCATTGCCGTACCTGAGTAACAGCGTGTCAAGGCGACTCTACACATGGGCATTCGCCGAGCAGCGACCTAATCTCGAACAGCTGATGCGTTCGGCGAATGCTTTTTTTTGACATTTGTTGCGTCAACTCACGACGTAACGCGTCTTGTAACCCCTTGTTGGGTGTTGAGCGCTATTGGAGTAATCCTTCATTACTTTATATTATTTTCTGAAGTAATCATCTGTTACATATTTCTGTCCGTCACGCGTCGTCGCAGTCAGTTGTCAAGAGGACCGCCAGGTAGCATCTCCGCGTACGCGCCTCCTACCGCGCGCTCCTGCGTCACTACCCAGCGGCCAGAATTGGGAAGGACTAAGGATAGGGGTAGGGTTTAGGACACTTCACAGGAGTTGGACTAGCCCTTATGAAGCAGCCAAACTCGTCTTGTTGGAACAAATTTCACATTAAATTCGACAGGAATCGAACCCGGATCTACTTGGTAAAAGGCGAACGACTTCGCTCCGCGCCACGAGATGTCTTTTAATGTGTTCTAAAGACCAACACACAGGGCGAGCACCGAATGTTCGTCACTCCGCAAATAGCAAGCAACTCATTCACACTACTTGGAATTCGGCCAGCGCTTTCTCGCTATCGAAGAATAAGGAATCTGTGGATATGCCTTCAGAATCTTCGGCATTTGTACTATATTGTCAGCCCAAATTGTAGATCCAAATGTTGTTAAACAGCTGAGTATCTTTGTAAATATAAAAAGGGTGATCAACTGGTGTCAATAAGTATCAAGAATGTGATAGCTTTGCGTAAGCAGTAATTGTGAGTAGCCTTTGCGGTTATTTTTGTTGTTATTTTCAATGGGATATGGTAACATGGTAGCAACATCATAACATAGAACTTGGCAATGACATTACACCATCCACCCCACTGTCAACCACTTTCCAATTTCATTTGAACCTTACATAATTATTTGACAATACAAACATTGTCTATTTGAGAAAGTTGATCAAAATATAATTGATATGTCTGCAATTCTTTGAGAAAAAAAAACATATCCTTAAAACAACTCGAGTATAATATTGGGTTATGGGTTTAAACAGTTATATTTATAATATAATTTAATATATGCGTTTAAATAGTTATACATAATATAATTTAATAATAAATCCCGAGGTACCGGAACGCCGTTCCGTCGTGTTCCGCCATAAATCAAGACCTGTGTATTGGCATTGTAATGAAGAAAATAGCTAACTAACGTAAATGTAGCTTCACTATGCGCACGTTTTGTTGAAATTTCCTTTGCTTGTCGTGGTAGTAGAGCTTAGGGTGAGTTTCTATTTTGTTAACAATACAGAAAAATCAAGTCTGTTCGTTTCTTTACCGTTAAAAATAAGTTTCTATAATTTGGCAACGAAAATATCTAGTTTTTGAAATGTTAATCTCTCGCTTTTTAAATTTGTTATTATTATTATTATTATTATTATTATTATTATTATTAATCTTTCAACTATTAATAGTTAAATTGTTGGGAAGGGATTCTGAAACTCAAGAAAGCGTGCGCAGATGATTTTCTCCCCCATACGTCACATACAGTTTTTGACTGTTTTTGACTAAATAAGTAAATAAATTTGGTAGAAAGAAGTTGCGAGCGCAAAGTGGAATACATGCGTGAGAGATCTGTATTTTAAGCTGAATGTGTGAAAGGATTTGCGCTCCGACAACGTGCGCAACGGCGGGAGCGTGTGTGCAAGTGGGTTTTCGCAGGCTTTCTGGTTCCCGGCGTTTTGAGTGCTGTCATTAGAAGCTGTTGCGTCACTGCGGTGTACAACTCGGTCACCCTGCACCTGCCCCAATTCCCGCCCCCTCCGCTCTCTCACGCCCCCTCCCGCTCTCTCACGCTCTCTAAAATAGTTATTTATGCTCCAAGGACGTTCTAAGTGTTCTAACAATAGAGCGGCGACAATAAGCTCAAGAGCCTTTGGCCCGAAGGTTTTTGTCGCCCGAGATCATTAGAACCAGTGAACGTCAGTAAAACATACATGGCTTTATTTTCTATCTAGTTTTAATTATTCATCATCAGCAGCCGCAGCATGGATTAGGCTGATCTAGCTCGTTCCGTCAAAGTTGTTTACAGAAGACCGTCTCTTATTTGGTCTTCCTAATTCACTTTTTAACATCTCGTATACATACGTATATATGGAGTAATATACGTGGTTTAGAGAAAGTTATGTAATACTGCGCGAAAAAAACGGCGGAGTTTCGGCGGAAAAAAATTCATTGACGGGTTCTGGTGACGAAAAAGTGCATAAAACCAGTTGCTAAATTAAGAAAAAAAATACTCTAACACGTGGTGTAGCCACAATCCCTGTTTTGTGGGTCCTTGATGCCGAAAAAACCATTGGAAGCAAAACGTCCGTCTGTCCGCCTGTCTGTGATCTGTCCTAGCGCCTAAGCCATTTGTAAGATCTTCTCCAAATAGACGAATCCCCTGTCTATCTGGATCTAGTTCAAGCTCGAAAATTTGAAAAACATTCTTTAAATTGTATGTGTACTTTACATGAAGCCCCCCGAACATTTTTAAAATTTTCTCAAAAACGGCTCCAAATTTTTTCTTTAAACTTCTCGTAAGAATAGAGTAAAATGCACTTTTAAAGGTGGCGATTTCACGGTTATTAGGTCTATTCACGGTTTAATAGGTCGATATTCACGGTTAATCCTAAATTTTCGAAAATTGCAAAAGTTTGAATTTTTCCGGCGTCTTCCTACAACTACAAAATTGAAGGCAGAGATTTTCCTTCAAATGAAATTTATTGCCAATAAATAGTTCTTTCATTAAGGTCAGGTACATTTTTTATCAAAATTTTGGTCGTTGTCGTGCAATAAAGCGTGAAATATTTGCTATTTTAAAAAATTACAAAAACAAGATTTTCTCAAAAACCGCTCCAAAATTTTTTCTTCAAATTTTTGGTAGGGGTAGTACCAAATACACTCTATCCGATGAGATAAACGCCATTTTGCTCTATTCTTTCGTTTTTCCAAAAATTACAAAAATGTATTTTTTTACTTGTCTCTCACGTCAGTAATATTTACAATAAAGTCGATTTCTTCACATTATTATATTTATGAGTACATGTACATTAAATAATGTCAAATAAAGTTTCTCGAAAACTCATTAATTTTCTATAAAAATGAGCTCAAAATTCCACATTTGCAGAAACGCTCACATACCATTTTCTTAAAAATGGCTCCAATTCTTTTTCTTCAAACTTTTCCAAGCGATAGTGGTAATGACACTGTTTAATATGATGTAAAAGTAATGTTGATGTATTCTTTTGTTTTTTCAAAAATTAAAGATATGTAATTGTATTGAAATATCTCTCATGCCATTAATATGCACATTTCCATCAATTTGTACACATTATTACATTTGTGAGTGGAAGTGCTTCAAATGACTTCAAATTAAATTTTTCAAAAACTCAATAGATTCCTGTGAAAAAGAGCTTCAAATTTCGCATTTACAGTAATGCTTCATCGCCATTTTCTTAAAAACTGCTTCAAATTTTTCAATGAAAACTTGTGTTTAGAACGAGTTTTTACCTCTTTAATATTCTTGAAGTAATGACTCATTTCGTATTACACCCAATTTTTCTCTTATATTTTCATTTCACATATCACGACGGTTTCAATGTTTGTAAGCAACCGGTAATAGTTTTAATTATTGATATTTACTTATTTACTTGTTAACTTGACTCGATTTGTCTCTTCATATTTCCCTCGCATAATTCCCTTCATAAGGGAACAAGTAGCAACATTCGTTTTCATATTTCCCTCGTCACCACGATCCTCTCGATTTTGGTACGTTATACAGTGAATATACGTAAGTTCCGTATCGAAGGCAATAACAAGCAATAAAGCCTCAGTAAAAAATAAAAATTTTAAAATGAATGCAAGTTAAAAGATTCCAATGGATAAGACAGTCATACACGTATGTAGTGCCGTCCTAAAACTTTATTTTCTTAGCATAGTAGCCAGGAGGCATGTAGAGCCTGTGGCATAGTTGAGCCATCTCAATACCCGGAGAACACCAATGCAAGTCAACGGCGGACGCAAGAATAAATTGCAAAGCAATTGAAGGAAAAATTTTTATATTTAAGAACCAATGCTACTCATATTTAGCAACATAATTAAATAATTTCTGTATATTGTAGTAAAATATTCTCACATTTTGAGGTATAGCAAGGGAATGTATTTTTTGAGCATTTTCTGTACTTGCGGCCCTTTCCGCGGGGACACACGCCTTCGACCTTTTTTTTAAGAACATTTTGACATTCACTATGTTGTTGATTGATTGGTTGTTGGTGTTTCCGGACTCGTCAACTACCATGGTCATTATTCCATTAAGTGTAATGCATATTTTTTTGCTCGTGTGATGGTGGTGGTCTTCCCCAGCTGGATGGCAACATCCGGCGCCGACCTACCGTCGGCTAGTGGGGTTTCCCCCTAAACAGGACTCTCTCTCCCACCAGCGGGGCACCGCCCCAGCCGGGACAAGCTCTAAGCTCTCGACCGGTCTCCCGGCATGTGCGGTAGTGTAGTGCATGTTAGGGTACATGTGTGTAAGTAAGGTGTGAGGATAGGACGAGGAAGAGATAGGATAGATAGCGCGCGGTCCGTGGCCCGTTTGTTAGGGTACTGTTCCAGCATTCGCCTGGTGTTGATCGGAGAAACCACGGAAATCTACCGATCAGAACAACCGGCCTCTAGAATTCTCCTCCAGACAGCGACTGAATTCGACCAAGCTGAAAAGCTAGTGTCAAAAATCCTGCCACCGTCGAGACTCAAACCTAGGACCTCCCGGTGAGAAGCACTGCAGTGACATCAGTTTATGTCCATCTATGTTGTTGCAAATGCACAACTGTTCTCTTCATAGGCAAATAGTAAAATATAATTTAAACGTGCTTATGGACAGGCTTGGCCGTAAGGAAAGGACAGATTCCTAGAAGCGATTACATACGACGACGGTTTCAATGCTTTGTAATCGTTGAAAGACAAAACTATCATTGAGGGTTCAGAAAGGTTGTAGTAATAAAATTTTAAGACGATGAAACAAAAAAATCCTCATCCCTACAAAGATAGAGGAAAAAACATGCTGAAGTTGGTCGATGACACCCCTCTTATTTCTACGCGACTGTTAAAGCAACTATTCACGAATCCACGATATCGGCGGCTCTATGAGGAGGTCATGACTAAATAATGTCAACACTTATCTCCACATCTTGGCTATAATGAAGTCATCACAGCACGTTTAATCATCATACAATGAGAATTTCAATACAATTTCGTGGGTAGTTTCTAGTTAGTATAAACAGTTACTAAAAATGTTTCCTTTGAAGCCCCATTGTATTTAATTTTTTCCCCTTCGAGGTCACGTATGATTTTTGTGAATCTCATATCTGAGAAGATCGTCAGCAAGATATTTCGTCTGCGTGAGAAATTTTGAAGGATTTCCGTTTCGGCACACCTCGGTAGAAGAGTGGGTAGGTTATCGGCCTCTCAATCTACAGAGAGCGTGCTCAATCCAGGCTCAGGTGTGTGGGTTTTCGAAGGAAGGAAAGGTCTACAGAGGTCATGATGAACATGCGCATGCGGCATGTAAAAGTACCCTGGCTAAAGGCCAAAAAAAGTTAAATCCGTCGACTACTCCCGTTCTAATCAGATCGCATAATCGCTTAGTCCTAAACGCCTCAAATAAATTAGATTTTTTTATTAATTCGGCAATTAAGTGTCGTAAGTTGGTGGCAGAATATCTTAACTTTACATACATTAAGCTTACATTTATTTATTTATTTTATTTTACGTCAAAAAACAGTTAAAAACTGCGTATGACGTGCTATGGGGAAAAGAGAATTGTGTGCACATTTTCAAAATTCTGTGATCCCTACACTAAGTCATATACTACTTAAATTTTGAATTTTGAAAGGGAGAAAAAAACAAAAAAAACTCCCATGTAATAAAATCTATTTTCAAGGATAAATAAGCAATAAATTTTGGCTCTTATTACTTCCTGCCGCGACAACATGGAAACGATAATTTGAATAATTGAATTTCCTCACTGAATTCTAGACGACGTGCACAGAAAATGAAGTTACATTTATGTCCAGATTAACAATAAGTTTAAAAAAAGTTAATTAATGATGATGATGATGATAATAATAATAATAATAATAATAATAATAATAATAATAATAATAATAATAATAATAATAATAATAATAATAATTAGTACATGTCACCGCGCAAGCTTTACTCCACTTCACTTCACTGCACTGCACAACACAACACAACTGTGACGCATTTCTTAGGCATTCCTTTCCCTCCACTTCATATCACTCCACTCCACTGCACTGCACTGCACTGCACAACATAAATAGTAATAAAATGATAACAATAATAATAACAATTTTACTACAACTGCTACTAACTCTAACAATTGAACAACTTACTTAATAGGAAATACTACTATTTTAACAGTAGAAACTTAACACTGATATATTGACCTAAAATATAATTAGCTAGAAAACTAATTTATTTTTAAACTTTTTCAAGCTTTGAGGAAAGGTCTAAGATTGTCGCAGGCCAACCGTTTCCAGTCTCTCATTGTTCTGTATTAAATGAAAATTTCCCGACATCCGTTTTCTGTATTCTTGTCTTAATTTTATGCACGTGATCCGCTCTACCGAAGTATGTAGGTTTTCCTAGACGACGGTGAATTTCATTCCAAGTAGGATAGCCTGCGTATGCTTTGTACATAGCACAGAGTCGCAACTTAATCCGCCTCTTTTCCAGTGACTCTCATACACCTCTATTTTTTGAACCCCTGAAAGTGAATTTACGATGCTCTGCCCTGGATCTTTTCTAATTACCTTGCTACGATATTCTGTACAGGTCCCAACATACCGCGCCATATTCTAAAACTGGTCGCACTAGTGACATATAAGCTAATTCTTTACGTCTCACTGTACTTTAGGACCCGCACAACGAAATGTAGAGATCTCCAGGCTTTCCCTACAACGAAATTTACTTGATGAATTCAATTTACTTCATAATTGTATTCCTTAATATTTGCATGATGTAAATCCAGGTATGACATTGTTGTTCAATTTGTACACAGTTTCGCCATAACTTCGACCTCTACCAAACGTGATGGCTTTACTCTTTGAACTATTTATTTCCATGCCGTTTGTTTCTGCCCAGGAGTGTAATTTGTCTGTATCTCGTTGCAAATTATCTACGTCATCCTCTGATTTGATAACCCGATTAAAGAATAAATATACCGGCAAAGGTGGCTGAGGGTGGCACATGAACTGATGTCTCTGTAGTGCCTGTAAGTGGGAGGTTCTGGGTTTGAATCCCAACAGTGGCAGGATTTTGGACACAAGCTAGTCGGCTACGTTAAATTCTGCTGCTGTCTGGAGGAGAATTCTAGGCCGGCTGATTTATGCGGAGTTTCTCTAATCAATACCAGAAGAATGCCGGAGCAGTACCCTAACAAACGGCCCACGGACACGCGCGATATTTCCTTCCTCTTCCTTGTTCTATCCTAACCCCTTACTTACTCTCCACTACGACACATGACGGGAGGCCAGTCGGGAACTTACAGCTTAGCCCGGCTGGGTTGGTACTACGCTGATGGGAGATACCTGGTAGGGGAAAAACCCGCAAGCCGACGTAGGTCGGTCCAGCGGGGAAAGATCATTGCCACCTCCCGCGATGAAAACATGCGCTACACTGACGGAAATAATGGCCTTAGCCGTTTACGCACCCCTAATCACTAATCAATCAATCAAAATCAATCATGATTAAATTCCTTTGATTCTAGACATAGTGACACGTGAATTCGCGATGATTATATATTTTACTTTATCTCTTAAGTAATAAAACCAATTTAAGTTTAAAACTGTACTTTATTTAGGCATTATTGGAAATAATTAACTTCTTATAAAAAGAACCAAAAATGTCCCCAGATGTGACTGAATTACTAACGCAGCGGCGTTAATCATTGTTGTTGTCGCTAGCGATAAATGATGGGAGTCACAATTTACTGAATGATGGATGGAAGTCCATATAAAGCCAAACCAAAGTATCACTGCAATTTCAGCTCATGTCGGTGTAGGTCAATGAATCGACCTGGAAGTATCGGGGTATTTCAAACAAAGAGAAACATTTAGAACTTTTTTTAAAATTATTTCCACTTCTGCCATTCAAGATCATAGCCTTAATATTTTCTTAGCAAAGAATTAATTTGAGATTTTCTATCCGTTCTGGCTTTCCGTCGAGCTTTTTCACTACTATTGTTGGCTTTTCTTCATCATCTGCCATTACAAGTTGATCTCTGCCCGCCCGTGACTTCAAAAATTCGTGGTTCACAAAATTAATTGGGAGTGGTTCAAAAACATACGGCAGGATAGCCAAGTTTTCTGCGTCAATAAACCTATCCGTACAAAATACTCTGTTGACCTACTCACTCTGCTGCGTCATCTTTGAACGATTCGATTTTCTGAATCGGCAGTTTTTATTGCAAACCTGAATAAGCCCAAAACCAACCAACGGAAAAAAAAATTGGGACCCAAACGATTCCGACTTAGGTATTACTGTATTAAGGTCAGTTGTAGCTACGGCTTCACAAAACCTTTTTTTCTTCGTTGCATTCACAGTTTTATCTCAACATTTTAGCATCGATTCACTTTTAGAACTAGTGCTAAAAATTTACTTTTTAGCACACACTGCTTGCTCTAAAAGTAACCAGTTTTACTAGTGACTGTCTAAAAAATGCGTTTTGAAAGTCAAACATAAACTGAAAATTGGTGTACAAGTAAAATATGTCATCTGAATAAAACTAGTGGTGCTACAACACATACTATCTCGCATTATTTCTAAATTTGCAATTTTCAAAAATTCAGAGAGTTCAACGAAAATGAGACCTGCGTTATTCCTTTAAGCCCTCTTTGTTTTATCCATGGAAAAAAAGTGAAGAAAAAATTTGAAGCAGTTTTTCAGAAACTTTTTTTATAAATTACATTAAATTCTAGCAAACACGAAAACTACTCGTTTTTTCAAAAATTACGCATGACGTCTTTAAAATATATTTTTTAGAACAAATTTTGCTTAAGGTAAAAATCTCTATCGTCAATTTTGTAGTTTTGAATTGTTAACTTTTTGCAATTTTCGAAAATACAGATCAGTTGGGGGAAATGAGACCGGTGCCGTTTTTACCATCTTATGATATACACGACGAGAAAATTTAAAGAAAAAATTGTAGCCGTATTTTGAGAAAAAACTTATTAAAAAATAAAATGGTCTACATTTCACTCAAAATTACGCAAAACTACTCAAATTTTTGAACAAGAATTCACACCTGACCAACCATATTTTAAGATATCTTTATGAAACTGATTTTATTAAGGAAAAAACCATTATTTTTCAAAGTAGCTGCAGCAATTTTCGAAAAAGGAGGAAAATGAAAATGAGACGTGTGCCATTCTCTTAAGCGTTCCTTATGCTGTCCGAGGACGAAGTTTAATAAAACAATTGAAGCTATTTTGTAGAAAAAATTTAAAATGTTGAGTTTTTTCGTAAAGTAACCACAAAAATTAAAAATACATGTTTGAAACTAAGAGGGTCTTGAGTTCATTTAAATGGATCGAGGAAAATAACTTTTGGAGAAAATCGGCTGCACGGTTTAAGCGCTAACGATGACTATGACAGATGACGGACGGACGACGAACGGATAGACACACAAACGGACGGACAGACGGACGGTTTGCCGTCAATCAAATTTTAGGTGTCATGGACTCATGAAACATATATTCTGACTGCCTAAAGTGTTAGAGAAAGTAATGTACTAAATTTAGGAACAAGATTTAGCCACTTTTTCGTTACCAGGGTCCGACAATAATAACTTTTTCTGCATAAAATTCGCCATTTTCCGGCACGCGATTACAATACTTTTACTACTCTTCTTACGAAATACTACTCTTCTTACGAAGGTTGAAAAAGTAAAAAATATCTAATGGAATAGAGAGCTCCGAAATGTAATTGCCCTCCTCTCTCTTATTTTAGACTTCGCCCGCCTATGGGTATCAAAAGATGCTTTCAGCGACACAATTGACGAAAATTTGCTGGCGCGTTCACTTCTGACCAGTGACAACCAGACGCCCCCTGGCCACAGAATAGAAAGCAAACAGAAAGGAAACTCCCATGCATTCCACGTGTCAATTTATGCGCAGTGCCGCCATTCTGTATCCAAGTCAACTGCTCCTGCTGCTGGCTGCCGTTGATGCTATGTTTCAGCTGTTGGGTTCTGATCGTGTTTGTATTGCGAGTGATTTGTGCAGTTTTTAGTTTGAAAACCAAGTGTTCATTCAACCAGACCTTGCTCTATGTAAAATTTAATTCGTTTTGTGTATTAAATTTGAAAGCCTATTTGTGTATAAGAAGAAAGGTGGCCCCTGGTGTTTAGCACCAAAGTGTAAACATAATTCGAATACTAATAAAGACATTAGCTTCTTCAGCTTTCCAAATAACAAGGAACGGTAAGTAAAATAAGTGTACTTACTAGAATATCGTGACAGTATATTTTTACTTTCTTGCTACGGAATAGAGAGAAAGTTATGTAATGGCGTGTAACGGCGAATTTTCACCAGAATAACTTTTACAACAGGGCCCCGGCAACGAAAATTTTAAAATAATTTAATTTTTAAAATAATTGAGAAAAAACTTCCTTCAAACTATGATAATGAAATTAGTTACATTGAGGTATTCTCTACCTATTCTTGTGTACAAGCCTCGTGAATACTCTGTGTCAAGATGACGGCTGGCGTAATGTCGTCGCCCCTCGAAGATCAAAGGAAACGCTATCTAGTAAGCACCTTCTGTCTTTTTTCTGTTCTGCGCTCAGGCGCTGCAGTGACCGTAAAGCTTCCCCCAGCCAAGTGCGTCTGAGTGCACCTTTCACTGCTATCGAGCAGGTGCTGCTAATCGAAACACCAAATGCTGCCACTAGTGACGTCCAGGGAGGAGACGGCAGCTCGGGCAACATGCCTCAGACGTAATTGCGACTCCATTTGTTTTCCATTTAAAACAAATAAAAATGTGTTTACCTCTAATTCAAACTAACCTCTCATGAAAGCTCGAAAGAAATTTCAAGCATCAGCTCCTAAACAGACGACCTGTATGACCGAGGTGGCTAAGGGCGTGTACCGACTCACCGGGAGCGGTAGCTCAGTACATCAACTGATGTCACTGCAGCGCCTCTGACCGGCAGGTCCGAGGTCCTCTGACCGGCAGTCCTAGGTTCGAGTCTTGACGGCGGCAGGATTTTCGACTCAAGCTTTTCAGCTAGGTCGAATTCAGTCGCTGTCTAGAGGAGAATTCTAGCGGCCGGCTGCTCTGATCGGTAATTTTCCGTGGTTTCTCCGATCAACACCAGGCGAATGCCGGAGCAGTACCCTACCAAACGGGCCACGGATCGCGCGCGATCTGTCCTTCCTCTTCCTTGTCCTATCCTCTCCCTTTACACCCATACTTACACTAACATGCACTACACTACCTCATATTCCGGGAGACCGGTCGGGAGCTTAGAGCTTGTCCCGGCTGGGGCGGTGCCCTGCTGGTGGGAGAGTCCTGGTTAGGGGGAAACCCCACTAGCCGGTGGTAGGTCGGCTCCGGATCTCGCCATCCAGCGGGGGAAGATCTCCGCTATCTTCCGAGAAAAAAAGCATGCCCTACACTAACGGGACTAATGACCAGAGCAGTTGACGCGCCCGGAAACACGAAAAAATCAATCAATCAATCAGCCGACTCAGCGCTTTGGTCCGAAAGTTCGCAAGTTCGAGTCCCGCCTTGGGCATGGATGTTTGTCCCTCGTCTCTCATGTATGTCCTGTCGCAGAGGGCCTCGCTTTCTGCTGATCCGAGATCAGAGGAGCAAGTGTGTTGGTGTCTAGTGTACGGTTGAATATGCATCCCATTGGGACATCAGAATAACCGGCTGTCAGAGGAGCTCAGAGGAGCAAGTGTGTTGGTGTCTAGTGTACGGTTGAATATGCATCCCATTGGGACATCAGAATAACCGGCTGTCAGAGGAGCTCAGAGGAGCAAGTGTGTTGGTGCAAAGTGTTTGGTGGGTGGGAAAGCCACAGTTTGGTGTCGTGTGCTACTGAGTTCAGACTGTAGGTAAACCACAGTTTATGGTTCAGAATTGAAAAATACTTCAAACAACAGGTTTTGTAAAATTGTTCATTAAAGCTATTGTTTGTGAGAATCTCGTGAATAGGAGGCTCAAGAAATTTATTCCGGCAAGAGGTGGCTTTTTCTATTAAAAGACATGTTTGACACATTTATTTTTTAAATTAAAATATTTCAGTTTATTGTAAATATAGGTATTTTTGACGTAAGATATGTGAATAATATAATAGTCAATGACCACATTGTATGTATCATTGTAGGTATTATTACTCTCTCAATCTATTTTCGTCATTAATTTGAAATTATTAGTAGCATCCAAAACTTTTTGTCCGGCAGTGTATATAAGGGAAACACCGAAGATCCAGATGACAGGGAGGCTGCTGCAAACACGCGAACAGAAACTCAACCTGTCTCCACACGCCCCCTCTAAGCACGGGCATGCGACAATATTCCCCCATCGAGGCATGTGACCTATGACCTATATGACCGAAGCATGTGATGGCGATAGCAGCTGAGAATGAAGTATTTTCGGTTGATTGATTGATTAGTGATTCCGGGCACGTCAACAACTGAGGTAATTAGTCCCGTAAGTGTAGTGCATTTATTTTCATCGGAAAGTGGCGGTGATCTTCCCTCACTGGATGGCGAGATCTGGCGCCGACCTACCGCCGACTAGCGGGGTTTCCCACAACCAGGTATCTCCCACCAGCGGGGCACCGCCCTAGCCAGGACAAGCTCTAAGCTCCCGACCGGTCTCCCGGCATGAGTGGTAGTGTAGTGCATGTTAATGTAAGTGTATGTAAGTAAGGGGTGAGGTTACGACAAGGAAGAGGTAGGAAAGATCGCGCGCTAGAATTTTCCTCCAGATAGCGACTTAATGCGACCTAGCTGAGAAGTTAGTGTCGAAAATCCTGCCGCCGCGCCGACACGACTGGAACCTAGGACTTCCCGGTCAGAGGCACTGCAGTAACATCAGTTGAAGCACTGAACCACCGCTCCCGGTAGCATCTTGGGGAAAAGCAGAATAATTATACCAAAATGTAGACCTCAAATCATAAGTCGACTACGCCGTTTATTGTAACTGGCATATTTAAAAATGTAGGTGAACAACCGCTAAAAGATTACACACCACGTTTCTGGAATCATGTGGAAAAGAGACCAACTACTTTCTCCAAACAGGTAAAAACATGCGGTCGGCGCTATATGTCATAGGACTATATTAAAAGTTTCAAGAAAACTAAATCATTAGCCGCAAAACAACAATAGTGCTCGTATAAGATAATAATCGGATACGTACAATTCGTCACACCCCTACTGCAGAAAGGTCACACACGTGGTCTCGGAACACCCATTCTGCACTATGGGAGTAGTCCGGCATAATAGAGTATTAAATTAGTTCATGGGAAAGATGCTGCTATTGCAAGTGGGTAGGGTCTTCTCTCTGACAAACAGTCCGAATGGCACGGAAACGGTCGAAGAACTGTTTTGATACCGTACCTGCCAAAATTTCAGAATTGATCTAAAAAAATTCAATTCATTCATTTTAATTAATAAACAAACGATTATTAGAAATATTATTTTCATTTGTTCGGAAAAAGAAAATGTTGTTTACAATTTACCTAGTTTGGATTGCCCAATAATATATAAATCGAACAAACTCTGAAATTTTGAAAATGTTCCAGAAGCTTTATGTAAACTACCCCATAAAATTAAAATATCGATTTCAAATTCAATAGGCCGCAACATCAGGCAGATTGATAGGGGAATATAAATTTTAAAGAAAATCTGATGAACGGTTTAGCCACTACCTTTGTTCACAGACGGTCAGACAGACGGACGGACGGACAGACGTTTTGCCGTCATTTGATTTTTCGATATCAAGAACCCACAAAACATGAATTCTTGCTACACCACGTGATAAAGTTTTTTTCTAAATTTAGTAACTAGGTTTATCCTTTTTCGTTACTAGGGCCCTGTAACAAGACTTTTTCTTCCGAAAATTCGTTTTTCCGCCAAGCATTACGTAACTGACGCGGGTGGCATTCCCATTCCCTCGTTTGACACACTAATTTCCTAATATTTTCTTAATCTCTTGGCTTGACCATTGACTATTTGTGAGATGTGTGTGCAATCCGTGTGTGAACTGACTCCCCCTACAGATGGTCCCCCACAATGGTACAGACAGCGAGTTAGGGCCAAGGGGCATTATGTAACGCTACTTACATGACTGGGGTGGATTTAAGGGCTACCAGAGCGTGATGTTCGAAGGGCGCCAGAGAATTGTCACCTTTATTGAGAATTGTTCCCAGGGGAGTAGGAATTACAGCGAGAAATTCTGACGAGTTCCTTAGGCGCCAATAGAGGGCCAGGGAGTAGAGCAAACTCGGAAAGTTAGCACCCACTCAATACTAAGGGTAACTAACAAACATCCGAAAGTCTATGCAATTTGATAGCATCACTAGTTTAGATTTATATATTATAACGCTAGCTTTGCGACAATATTATGAATGATGGTAAATGAACTCATTCGTTTTGTGTAAAGTGCTTGAATGTGAAATACTTTTTACATTATCGTCTTCAACTTCACAAATAAGCGTAAATATGAAGACTATTGTATATAATTACTTAAACTAGTTATTTATAAACACGTATAGTTAATCTTATTCACTTAAATCTATTAGAAATTCACGAAATTTTGTAATTAAAAAAGGTTTACATACTCGTATAATCCACATTAGGGGTACCCTGTTCCTAAAGTGGAATATTGATTTTTTAGCAAATAATAAATGCATTCACGTCTATAACAACGTTTATTTAAGAAAAAAATATATTCTCGTCCTTATAGATAAACGACAAATTTTGGTCAATTGTCAACCTAGACGTACATTGAGTACGGATGTACGTCGTAATGGGGAGAAAAATGCATTCATTCCTTAACAAAGACGCATTCCGAAAATATATGAAAAGGGACCAATCATATTTCTAATCCCCTCTATATGTGTCTTTAAAAAATAACTCGTTTTACTTCCTCATTCACGTAGTTTACAGAAAGTTCTGTAATGCTGCAAAAATCGATGTCAAGATTATGATAGAAATTCACGTCTGAGGGGTTCCAGATAGCAATATTTACTTTCTTGCTACCGCAACCGCGGTAGAGAAAAAGTTACGTAATGCTGCATGAAAAAGCGAGTTTTCGGCACAAAAACTCTTATTACAGTGCCCTGGTAACGAAAAAGTGGATAAATCCAGAAGCTAAATTTAGAAACATTCCTATAACACGTGGTGTAGCAAGAGTCCAAGTTTTGTGGGTCCTTGATACGGAAAAATCGTCAAGACGTCAGTCCGACCATCTGTCTGTGAACAACGCTAGCGGCTAAACCGTTGAACCTATTTCCTCCAAAATTGATATTCCACAATCGATCTGCTTGATGTCACGACCCCTTGAATTTGAAACCGATATTTTAATTTTGGGAGTACTTTACATGAAGCCCCTGGGGCATTTTCAAAATTTTCAGAAAAATGGCTTCGTTTTTCACTAAACTTTGTTATTGGATAGTCTGAAGGACGTTTAAGAGAACTGCGCAGGTCTGATGTTCATTGAAACGCAATTTTTTTGAAAAAAAATATTGAAATATGTTCGGCGTCTTCTTACAATTACAATTGTGAAAATACATTTTTTTTTAAATGAAATGTGTTCATCAAAAGCAGATCTTTAAATAACGTTATGTTGAATTTTTGGAAAATATTAGTATTTTTTGTGTAATTGGGGTCAAACTAAATCGGCCTCTCCGAAAATCCTGTTCTTCGTGAACGTAACTTTACAAGTGTTTTGAGGCCATTGGATGCCACTAAAATTATTTCATATTTCTTCTTTCATTTCTTACATTCGAACTTTTGTTATACGTTTACAAATCAATATTTTAGAAGTTATTTGAAATCTAATTGAAATATATGAAATAAAACTTGCTAGCCTTCAGCTTGTATCAAATTGAAATGCATCAATGACATTCCGCGACGCGACTCGTAAATTTCTGTGAATTACGCCTCATTGTTATGGCATGATTTATATGAAAAGCAGACATAATTTTCAAATTTGTGGTGACATTTGCTTGAAAATATTTAGTTTTTCCACCAAATGTCTCACCATTTGTAATGAGTTTTATAAAAAATGACGACTGAGTCGTGTTAATTCGGAGAGAAATTAAGCTATAAATAATATTACATAACCATTTCTAAAGGCGAAAAATAACGTGCTGTTTAGCACCGCAGCCCATCCGTCTGTCTGAAACAAGCATCAACACTGTTAAATGGATTTTCGCCTCTTTGACATGTTCATTATTTTCTAAAAAATGATCCATTTTTTCTTGATTTTTTTTCAGTAAAGTAGTATAGTAATATAGTTATAAAATTGCGCTGATCCGATTTTCATTTACGAATTTCGTGATTTTGAAACTCGTGTGAGGTATGAACGTTTTCAGCTGTGTTTGAGGTGAGCATTTCCAGTCCCTTGTGTATCACACTAACATCCTAATCCTTCCATAATCCCTTGCTCTGATCGGTAATTGGGTGGGAGAGGTGTGTGTCTCTATCTATGTATAGTTCTGAGATGGCTTCATTTATCCAGAACAATAGTGCGACCGTCGATTGATAAGTGATTCGCGCGTCAACTGCTTAGGCCATTAGTCCCGTAAGTGAAGTGTATGTTTTACCGCAAAAGCTGGCGGTAATCTTTCCCCGCCCGCTGGCGAGATGCGGTGCCGACCTACATAGGCATGGTAAGGTATATGGAGTTGGTAAAGAATAATTGTAACTGCCTTACACACGGGAATCGGTTTATTAGAGTTGGTAAAATACAACCTTTCCTCTTTTTACACGGACATTTTGCCGTTTGTAAGGTGACCCTAGAGACTCCTATAGGCGTGCATTATTTGTGAAAGTATAAGGGCGTACCTTAGGCCTAAGGTAAGACGTTATGACTTCAAGGCCCGTCACGTGACTGTAAGTGCATAACGTCGCTACCTTACGCGTGGCGCTAAAACTCCCCATTGGCTCACACTCCGACTTCACGGGAATATTCTTTTGGAATGTGATGCGATCAATTGTTTTGTGTAAATTCAGCTAAATTGAAAAAAGAAAGATATTGGAACGTGTGAGACATGGTTCCCACCCTGTTGTGTAATATTTTTGCCTGCCCTGAACATGTGTTCACGAGCCGCCACTGACCGTATTTTCGTCTCTGACGTCATTCGACGCTACAAGGAATTAATTCCGAAAGGCGTCGGAGAACAAAGCTGAATCTGAAGAGCCAGGCAGCGACCTCTGACAAGCGTCGAGTTAAAATTCGGAGAATGCAGGGTGAGAGCCTTGACGTGTGGTCGGCGAAGTATAATGAGCTTGTTAGACGGCTTTTTTGTTTCGCTGTTATAAAAAGGGAGACTCTGTGGCTTTTCTTCTTGCATCCATAAGCTTTATGTGGTTCTGCTGTTGAGATTTGACTAAGAACAGTGCAGCCAGAAAACTCGGCGAACATAATATTAATCGTACTCAGGGTCGGATTTATCTACAAAAAAACAAGTAGTTGCTTGGGTGCTCCTCTGGAAAATACAGTCGACTGCGGTTAGAGCGATATTCTAGGGACTAACATGTTTGGTTCACTACATCCGATGATGCCAAAATTAAATGGTATTTCTCCACAATAATTGATTTTATAAATATACAGCAAAATTCATTAACAGCACGAACTGAAAATTTCGATATCTTTATTTGTACGTAAAAAATCAATTATTTTCAATTGTTTGCTTTGTGCAGTTTTCATTAGATCCTTCTCCAGAGCTGGTGCTCTCAACATACTTGATTCTGCATTGTCCTGTCTCGTAAGAATCGTAATACAGTCTTGGCACCTTTCAATGCCTCTTGCACTGTTGGAACACCACCCCACTCTCCGAAGGCCCTTTCAATCGCCTAAAATAAGGTTCGGATTCACTGTAACTGAAACTTATGTTTATTTGGAATGGCGAGACCAGTGACTTACTTTCACTATAACCGAGGGTTGACTATATTCGAGTTCACTATAACCGGAGTCGACTGTATGCATAATAATGCATTAAAATATCAAAGATTTTTTTAAATATTTGATACATGTTAAAATAGTGTGAACTACACGTTATTTCGTTATTTGTAACTGAATGTGTAAATTGCTTCCGCAAACCTTCAAATGTTCCCTGCTAAATTTGACAGTGATGAGGGCTTCCGGGGCAAAAGTTTGTGGAGGCCCATAGATGCAGCTATTTTTAGGGGGGTAGGGGGGTAACACTATTTTGTGATTGGGGGATTACTTAAATCCGGCCCTGATTGAACGAAAAAATCCCCCCAGAAAAGTTTCGTTTCTATTGAATAATAGAGACATTTCCCCATTTTTTGTAGAGACATTTCCCTCGGTATTACCGTTATCGATTTATTCCGGTCGTTCTGTAGTTTCCTATGACTATTGCAGGTATATTTATTCAAATATTACTAAGCGTAGTAAAAATACTTATAGGCGTGTAAGATCATTTGAATGAATTCCCTTGTTTAAAAATTGTGTGGTTATTTGTCACAACCAAAGGTTGGTGGAAGATGGCAACATATTTGATGAAAAGAAACAAATCATGTCAATATCAAGTAATGGAAACAACGATTTCGGTTGAAGGAAAGTTTTTATAGAAAGATCAATGTAAGGAACCACTTTCACATCTACTGCTGAGCTACTGTTGGCAACATAACTGCAAGTGTCCATGCATTCAATTCGTCAATGATTTCGTTTACAGTTAGCTCATTTGTAAACGACTTCAATACTATCTCTTACAATGCCTGACGTCCATTTGTTTCCGGCCTGTCAAAGTAGTCGTTTCTTAGAGTAACTCCTCTCTACAAAGAGGTATCCTTATCTCTTTTTCAGTCATTACAATGAGTGAGACAAAAATACCTCTTTAAGTTTCGTAACTCGTACACAGTGTGAAACTCCTTAAAACGAAACATATACAGAGTGTGTATACATGTACATAATTATATAAATAGTTGTTATACATCTATACTAATAAAGTGAATTCAACGACATGAAATCGACATCGATTTCACAAAAAGAAGTGTATGAGTAGATACGAAATATTTACAAGCTCTTCTTCAGGATTTGACGCAATGTCCATGCAAAATTTGATAGAGATTAATACAACACAAATGCAAATAAATTGAAAATTTAAAATAAACACAATTGAAAATAAATAATTTAAATAATACTAGCCTACCCGTGCAAGAACTCTCGCGTGGGTTTCAAATTCCATCCTCTTCCCTATCTTTCCTTTTCCATATAAAGAGAGGAAGTTGTTAACGAAACGTGTTTATTTGTTTTAAAAAAATTAAGGTAATTTCTAATATACTAATATAATTTAAAATAAAAATAAGAAACAATGAAATTGATGGTTGAAACAAATCTTGAATAAAGGTTTATTCAGTAGGTTTATTCAGTTCTTGGAACAATTCACAACACTTCCTTAAAAACATTTGAAGTAATTATAGAGTATTCCTTAACAGTTACCTTTTCGTTTTCCTTGACTGTCACAAAAATATTACAAAAGCTTTTTACTCTCGAGAAAGTTACTTAACTTACTAGTCCGTGTGAAAATATAGGATCGGACAAGCATTACCCTACTCTTCGGAATATTATTTAACTTTATTACCGAACTGAGAGGCACACCCGTGAAATTTAATCGCCTGGAATATCAAATAATTAGTTTAAATAATTAGTTTAGTTAATAGTAATCCTCCATTACTAACAGCGCCTTTTTTTTAGTAATCCTCCGTTAATATGTCTGTCGCGTCTCGTCGCAGTCGGTTGTCAAGAATTTCTGGATTGCGGTTTCAAACATCCAGATTTTAAGGGCCTAGAACGCTTCTTCTAGAAGTTATTCAACTAAATAAATTTTAATAATGCTGCCCGAATGTTGCGTGATGCAATAATGCTGCCCGAATGTTGCGTGATAAATATTTAGATTAATTTTTTCAACAAAACCTTCCTATTTTCAATGTCAAAGTGCAAAACGTTACGTCTCCATGAAGTTCTCTTTCTTTAGAGACCTTATTTATGAAGATCAGTTGCGTGTGCGCAAAACTCATCTATACTACTGAAATAATATAGGAGAGAATTGTATATAATATAAATAATAAAACATGAGATGAAGTCGCCGTATCTGGACTATCATATACTGTACTAAATATATTTCACATATTTTTTATGATAAATAAATCAATCTGTTTATTTAATAAATTTAACTTGCTTGCATGTAACATCTAGATCTTTCACTAACGTGATCAAAAGTATTGAAACATGCCGCTAACTGGTACAATTATTGGGCGATTCGTCGTAACCCGTTTCCAAATTTCTAGTAACATGGGCGCCAGGAAAAAGGTTACGATAATAT
This sequence comes from Teleogryllus occipitalis, assembly GCA_011170035.1. Taxonomy (NCBI): domain Eukaryota; kingdom Metazoa; phylum Arthropoda; class Insecta; order Orthoptera; family Gryllidae; genus Teleogryllus; species Teleogryllus occipitalis. The sequence goes on along the minus strand of BLKR01000854.1, from coordinate 150,814 downwards.
TTTAACTATTATTACTCTGATAAAAAACTGAATATTATCCCGCTAGCTGGGTCGATGGGTCACGTCAGAAATAATCGCTATTATCTATTAATAGCCGATTATCCGATCTGCCATCTATACAGAATGGCGAGGAATCTGAAAACAGAGATTATTTGATCTACCTACTTATTAGCTTGAATTGGCCAATGAAAATCATTTTATCCTTCTTTCAAGAGAAACTTAATGTTTATTTCTTATCAATGCGGCAAATTAAAATGAAAAAAAAATTAAATTGAAGAACTTTCTTGGTCATGACCTGGTTCGAACCTTATTCGGCGATTCTGGTCTTCGCATACTCCCTCGAAAACACGCCTTCCCTTCTTGTATTTCAAGCTCTGAAGTCCCGCAGTCCAGTTGCCACGAATCTTCTTCTCTTCTTTCTTGACTAACATCGCCGATTCACCGTTTCGCACCACTCAAATTGTTCCAGCTCCACTATATTAGTTCTGATGCCGGTTCTCGCCGTATAAATATCTAGTGCTTTTATGCTTACACCGCACAGAAAAATCTCTCAGTTCTATCTTCCGTTTATAGCGAAAATATGCAAAGTCCTAACATGCACAAATTAATCTATTTTCGAGCGAACTGCTCATCGTCACGACATGCGACCGAATCAATTTTTCCCCCTTTTAAAAACCCATAATGCCTCGCCTTGCCTCCACGGTCAGATGAATGTTTGTTTATCCTGACAACCACGACGTCGTTACTAAGGCGCCATATTGCCTATTATTTGCCCTGCCCATTTACGACAAATATTCTGTAATAAAACGTCCCCATATTGGTATGTCACAGTATATTTACAATACTAAATGTACTAAGACAGTAGTCCTAGTTTTCTTACAAATGCTTCAACTTGTCCAAGATATAAATTAATTTGTTGAAATTACAAATCATTTTGGGGAAAGTATTATTACCCAGCTTTTTCAATGCAATATCACAACTGAACAGGCTGACTTGAATATTTCACCACATCACTGTTGATAAAAAAAATACTGCCACAGGTAAAACATAATCCAATCGTAACAAGACACAGTCTTCACTTTTCACTGTACACAATCGTGTATTCTTTGCCAATATTGTTTCTTTCTTTCTTCTTTTTTACGAAGAACATCAGATGACGTGAGGGTTCTCTTTCCATAATTATTTATCACATATTTACACATTATTTATCATACTTATCACATTTCATAAGTGAATGGTTGCAATGAACACATAAAATGCTATCTTCATCTGCATCAAGCAACTATTAATACTTCTAATTGTTGCTGCGAGAGCATTTAGGTTTATTTGTTGATTCAATTAATTCAACTTCAATTAATGATTATGGAAATAAACCTCATCAATCGGCGCAAACCACGGTGTACACAGAAAGCATACATATAAGTTGAAGAAAACTAAGCCTTCTAAACGTGACGTTTAAGCCCAAACAAAGATCGCCTCCAGCGTCGAGAAATACAGTTGGTATTGGATAATATCGATAAGCGCCCAACCAGCAAAAATGTAATAGAATGTCCAAAAGTATATTATCTTGTATATTATGGTGCGAGAAACGTTTCTTTGGCGCATTTGATCACAAAATGTTAAGTTTTAAGGCCCTAGAACGCTTCATTTAGGAGTTATTTAACAAAATACCTGGCCGTGTATTGCGGGTTGCATTTTTATTTTAAGCTTTTTTTTAAACAAATTCTTCATACTTTTAAAATCAAAGTGCAGTTCATAACGTCTCCGAGAAATTCTCTTTAGAGACCTCATTAATAAAGATAAAGATGGTTTCCTGTGAGAGCCGCAAAAGATATGTATATTTCTGAAATAATATAAGAGACGATGCTGATAGATACACCACGATTATTATGCTTGGCCTGTCGCCAAAAGACAGGTTACTTATATATTCCACCAGAGGCCAGCAGCGGTGCGATGGAACCGTGTGCCCCATCTCCATGAAATTTGGCACATCAACGTGATTTTTTCTCGCAGGTTTTTGTGCTGTTAATTTTGTTGTAACTCTACTAAATGGCGCTGCAGCACAAGATTGCACTTAATTTCCATTCAAACCGAACTCCACCCGGGCTTCATTGTTGCTGGGCGTTGCCGTGTGACACAGGCCGAGGTCGAGGAGAACAGGAAAGGCGGCGTGAGAGGGGGAGAGAGAGATAGAGGCAGAGGCAGACAGACACACAGAGACATGCAGAGAGGGAGACAGACAGACAGACAGACACAGACAGACAGAGATAGACAGGGACAGATGCAACGAGAGAGAGAGAGAGAGACAGAAACAGGGACAGAGCCAAACAGAAACGAAGAGAGAGTGAGATATGGAGAGAGAGCTGAAAGAGAGACGGAGAGAGAAAGAGTGATGGAGAGAGAAAGAGAGACGGAGAAAGAAAGAGAGAGAAAGCGGGAGGGGAGGAAGATGGAAATTAGGACAACGTCTGCCGGGTTCCGCTAGTATTTTTGTATATTACATATATAGGTGTATACTGTAAAATATAAATATCATTATATGTTAACAAAAGGAAAACATTTTTAACCATGTTTCTAAATCTTACAGAAAGAGGACACAAAGGCGATTGAACACCGAACAACAGCGCATTTATTACACAGAGGAAATATTGCAAGCTGAAACGACAAAATGAAGCAAATTTTACAGAAACATTGCAACATGCACAAAACCCATGAAATTCGAAGTTAAATTACCCATATTAAATTCGAGAGGTTTAATACAACACAGTGAAATTAGCTAGCTACAAGACCCCTCAATCAATTTCTCGGTATCAAGGACCCACGAAACATGGATTCTGGCTACAACACGTGATAGAGAATGTCCCGTCCCCCTAAATTTAGCAATTGGATTTATCCACTTTTTCTTTACCAGGGCCCGGCAATGTGAGTTTTTCTGTCGAAAATTCACCGTTTTTTCGCGCAGCATTACATAACTTTCTTTCTACTGTGTAAGCGGTAGCGAGAAAACAGAAATTAAAACAGCAGGTTCTCCAAACGTGCGAGAGACCTTGAAGGGTATGAAGATTGCACTAAGATATTTAGAGTTGGTGGTCAATGTAGAATAAAGTGTGAAGAAAGAAAGATTGAAATTTTGAATTCTCGGCGATTGTACCTGAATTAATAAACACAATGAAAGCCTCGAATCACTCCTAGATGTATGACAACTCTGGCAAGAAATGACTATGAATTGGAAAAGGAAGAACATCACAAGGACTGAAACATGGAATCCTGAAATACAAGGGAATATGAAATACTTATGGAACTTGACAAGAACAAAACTGACATATGTTGCCTAACAGAAACTAAGAAAAAGGGACAAGGAATTACACAAAAGGACCATTACCCACTTATATAAAGTGGACCTCCAAAATACCATAGAGCAAAGGAGGGTGTAGCAATTACAATGCATAACAAATATGTAAATAACATAATTAATCATAACTATATCTCCGAAAGAATTGTATCTATTATAATGGCAAATAAATCCAAACCAATCAACATTATAACAGTATATGTGCCAGGAAATAATAAACCATCTCACGAAAAACAAAAATTCTATGATGACCTCCATGAAACAATCAGATTGAATAGATCGAAACAATCGAATCGATCCTAAGGAACCGGTAGTAATCAAGGCCCACTACTCTTATGGTGAGAGGCGAGCACTAGCGTAACAAATTGAACATTGCGCTCTCCGCCTTATTGTAGGCAAAAGTGGGAGCGGTCATTTAAAACTGTGTCTTAACGCTCTTTTCACGGGCTATTACGGATTCAAAACTTCGAATATCACATTGTTATTGTTCCTATACACTATGATAAATAAATTACGAAAAATTTAAATATGTTTTAAAAATAACGTAATTGGAAATAGCTCGAATCGTTTGACTTGCAATTCAGTGAGGATGATTTTATCATTCTTGCATCGTTTTGTTGCCCTCCGTAGCTAATGCATAGTTGTTTGTTTTTTTTTTTAAAGGAGAGATTCAAATTATTCTTTAAAGTGAAAATGATTTAAGTAAATATTGACACACAAAAATCTTCATTCTCAAGAATGCTATGCAATGACCAAAACTCATGTAATCTGTCTTCTAATTTTTACTTTCTCGTATACGTACGGAGTAATATACGTAGTGTAGAGAAAGATATGTAATGCTGCGGCAAAAAATCCGAAGATTTTTTAACAGAAAAACTCGTACTGTGAGGCCCACAGGAAAGGATGAATTCTGATCTAAACTGTAGTAAATTACTCCCTTTAACACGTTATGTAGTCAGATTTTTAATAATACGAACAAGTTTTCAAATTAATAAAATACTTTGGGTATATAACCAATATATTTTCTTACTCCGTGTGCAGGTATGCTAGGACCAAATTAAAGTATATGTTTCAATTAGATGAAAAATGCTCATGTTATTAAATAAAACATGTTTTGGTTGTATCGTTTGGGTTATTGAAAGTTGCTTCTTGTAATCCTAATGCTTCTTTATATTGGCCTTGAGGTCACAGAACCATGAAGCTCTCATTATATATTTTTACTGATGCGTAAATAATAATATTTGTATAGTAAGACAAAATCACTTCAAAGAACTAATTTACATGGGAAATACCCACAACTCTCGTCGCGTACGGACACAACACGCCTGTCAGCCCCTGCCAGGGAACTAGTTGCCTACAATATGGCAGCCTTCAATTTGAAACGCTACACTAGCGCTACATGTGATACACACTAGGTAATACTATCCAATATCTTTGGTAGTAATAGCGGGTGAACTGAATGCCAGAGTAGGAAATCACATCATTTCGGGAATTAAGAATAGGTTCAATGAACATGAACTCAATGGCAATGGAGAAACTCTTTTAGATTTCTGCATTGAAAATTAAATAAGAATAAATAATACTTTCTTTTATCATAAAGAACATCACAAAACTACATGGATGAACACAAGAGGGCAAAAATCCACTATCGGCTTTATACTTACTAATCGGGAAATTCACCCATCACAGATCGTAGATGTAAGGAGCCTATCAGGAGTGGATATTTGCAGTGACCATAACCTGGCATTAATAAAACTACTTTTATTACGAAAAATATTGTAAAAGAAAACTCGGAATACATACAAAAGATAAACATTGAAGCATTAAGTGATGAATCTACCAGATATCTATACAAATATAGACTAGATGACAAAAATCTCAAAATTCAGTCCTGGATAAAGACAACATAGAAATGTCTTGGCATAAAATAAAAACAAATATTATTCAAGCTGCTAAAGAGGTCGCAGGAATAATCGAAATAAATGCAGAAAAAGAAAGAAAACCAAACACCTTGGTTTACTAAAGAAGTGAAGGACATAACCCAAAAGAAAAGAGCGGCATATATAAGAATCCAACAGAATAAAACGCCAGAAGCATATATAGAATATAAAAATTTCAGGAACAAAGTTCATGCAAGGATTAGGGAAATAAAGAAAGATTATTAGACATCCTTCACGTCAACATGACTTCTATGGGTGACAAAAATATATTTGGAGATTCATTAGAGACCAGAAATAAATGAATACATTTGCACATATAAAATATTTGATGAAACATGGATAAAATACTTTAGAGAACTTCTCCACGATGACACTCCGGAGATAATAGACTTGGCTGAAGATCTTACATCAAAGGAACAGTGCGTAGAATGTGAAGAAATTTCAAAGGCAATCGGAACACTAAGAAATCGTGTCACCAGGAGAGGATGCAATATATAATGAGCTCATTAAATATGGAGGAAGAACCTTATGCAGAGAGATAACCAAACTTATTAATACAATTTTAAATAATGCAACAATACCAAGGAATGGAAATCAAGCATTCTTATCCCTCTGTTTAAGAAAGGTGACCAACACGATCCAGATAATTACAAAGGGATAAACCTCCTGAGCATCTCATTGAAAATCTTTACAAAGTATATAGCAAACACTCTCATGAATATGATAGAATGGGAAGAACAACAGGGTTTCAGATGCGGTAAATCATGCACTGATGCAATTTTTATCATCCGACAAATCGTGGAAAAAGCTCTAGAATTCAACAAACCAGTTTTTCTATGCTTTGCGGATCTAAGCAAAGCATTTGACAATGTAAAACTAATTAATGTCATCATAATAGTGAAACAAGAAAAGATACCTTCTAACCTCTTAAAACCAATAATTTATGTAACAAAGTAAAGATTAAAAACCAGGGGAAAATATACCCGCTATACCTACATCAAAAGGAATAAGACAAGGGGATTTATTAAGTCCGTTGTTATTTAATGTAATAGGGAATAGTATTACAAAACAAATAAAAACAAAAAAGGATTTAGTATGGGAAATATAATATAAATATCATATGTTATGTGGACGACACATTGTTAATAGCAGAAAATGCAAATGGCTTATAACCATTGTTGCATGAATTCAGTAAAATTTGTACGTATTTTAACTTAAAAATATCTACACAGAAGACGAAAGCTATGACAATTGCTAAAAATCCGATTAGGTGTATATTGGTAGGGGGTAATCAAATAATAGAGCAAGTTCTAGAGATAAAATATTTAGGAATAACTTTAACAAGCTCAGGACAAACGGAGAAAGAAATCAAAGAGCAAATATTAAGGGGTAATAGGATCGATGGCTGTCTCAACTACTCAATATGGTATAATAAACATCTAAAACAGGACTCGAATGTTAGAATATATCAATTAATAATAAGATCAATATTAACATATGCAGGAGAAACAAGAAGCGAAACAAAACGCACCCAACAACAACTTGAGGTTGGTGAAATGCATGGAGCTACGGTGAAATAGATCCATGTGAAAAAATGAGAGTTCTGAGAAAAATTACGAATCACACTCGACTGGATAAGGAAAGAAACAGAAACACCAGGGAAGAGTGCAAAATTAAGCCCATTACGAGGGCTGCTCGGAGACCGAAGAAAGGAATGGAATGATCATATTGAGAGAAAGGAGGAGAAAAGAATCGTGAGGATTGCTAGAGATGAAAGGCCGAGGGGAAGACGAGAAGCTGGCAGACCAATGAGAATATGAAAAGACTCGTAATAATTCTTGGAAAGGAACAAGTCTTAGACTTTTTAAGATAATGAAGAAGAATCAAACTTGAAAAACTATTTTGGGACCGTCGGAGGTAGTGAATCTCCCATATGGTAAACCATAATGTTGGGGTCCAGACGTTCCCTAGAACCAGAGACGATTGTACGTAATTAAGGCAAAACGCAAGAAAATCTACAGTTTCAGTCAAAATTCATAAAATTTACTCACATTTCAAAAATAAATGTTTTATAAATGAGTTTGGAATAAAACTTATCAAAAAAGATAATAGGGATTTTTTAATTTTAAAAATGCGAAGCATAAATGCGTTAAAAATAAGTAGTATGCATATACGGACAAGAAACGGTATAGCCAAATAAGGCGGTGAAAAGTGCCCCCAAACCAAATTAATAATCACGATGCTCTTATGGAAGAGAATAAAAAAATATGCCGTAGATTCACAAAAAATCAGCCTCCTAGGGCAATTTGTTGCAGAAATACGAGAAACGTGTTTTTCATGTTTTATTTTTTTTTCTCAGATTCAATTGGATGTATCGAGCTGGAAAAAATTGCAGACGGAGAAAAACAGTTGAATTTGAAAGTATTTTGGTCAACCAATTTTGACGCCAAATTCATATAGAAAAAAATTATTTTTTTAAATTGATTTTCGACGTGATACCGTTGGAGTACTGCCTCAGTTTTCTCTCTAGAATGTGTCTTATAACATTCTGTAACAATTTTTTTTTCAGATTTTTAAACAGTGTGAACAATAGGGGAAAAAATTAAAACCAAATTATCTGTTTAAAAATTTGAAATTCGCATCAAAATTGCCGCGAAAATTGCTGGAAAATTCGCGTCGTGAGTGGAAAAAACGTTTTAACCGATATTTAAACACAGGTTTTATCGAGGGTAATAGACCATGAACTCGAAATCGTATAGGTGTTACATCCTTTATGCACCAAACTCAATCGGAATATCCTTGGTGGAAAGAGATAGGTGGCCTCTTGCGCATTTGACTTCAGCCAATGAGCTTCAGACACCAGTTTGCGTCATAATATTAGCAGGAATTTTAAATTCCAAAATTATCACATTGAAACAGAAACAGATAAACACTTTTTTAAATATTACAACTTTTATTTCAATTACCCCTTCATCGTGTTATTTTTGGTTGGTCACCGTTGAAAATTGCCACTTTATGCCACTGACAAAATGTTTCTCAACACTTCTTGCAACATGGCGTCCGATGGTCTCGCTTTTCAAACGAAGTGGTCACATGATTCGTGATGGAACCTGAAGGTGGTGCTAAGCATAACGAGCAAACGTCGGTGCACCGGAGGGGCCCATCCGGTGCACCGACCATGCACCATCCATATCTCTTTCCATCATGGGAATATCAGGAGTGAAACGATATTATCGTGATCGTGCGAACGGAAGTGACACCCAGGGTTGCTGCTCCCACGCTGCTGCAATCGTTTATTATTTGGCACACGCTTGTTACTCGGCGAAAATTGTTAAACAGAAATTTTGGGTAGGCCTAGATTGTTTATAAAATAAACGCGTGATCAGTTATTGAAGAAGACAATGATAATAATTGTCTTTGTGTAATTGTCAACAACTGAGTAATTTGATTTATATTATAAGCATAAATGATTAATGTATACCTAAAACCGAGTAATTTGATTTATATTACACACATTTTTATACCCTTTATAGAAAAAAATTGGAACCGTTTTTGAGAAAATTTTGAAAGTGTCTCAGGGACTTCATGTACAGAACCCTCAAATTTGGAAGAAAGTTTTTCAAAATCACAGCGCCTCGAGTAGAGCCAAACCGGCCGGCGAATATCCATTTCGGAAAACATCCTACGTATGGGCGCTAGTGGTGTTCACAGACGGACAGCCGTACAGACACCCAGTAGTTTAAAAATAATCAACACTTTTGTGAAATCAGGAGACCCAAAAACAAGTATTTCCGTTAAAATCTCGAAATAAATGTTCATTATATAACTTTCTCTATACTACGTATACTCCGTTTATACTTACGTTATATACAAATGTAAAAAGAAATATAATTTAACCAGTTGTGCAACGGAATGGAACAGACTTTCTCGCAATTATTCTATCTTTTTAGTCTAGGCTAGCTTCCGGGTTTGCTCCACCCTCTTCCAAGCTGCAACATAACTGCGCCAAAACGAAATGTCACATTTGCTCGATTTTTTTCGGTCCCCCAGTAATGGAACTGAAATACTTCTTTAAGAATATTAAAGAAGAGTGAAACAGTCCTATACGCAAATTCTCTTTGAAAAATTCGAAGCCGTTGTTGCGAAAATGTTTCAACGACCAGGAGATGTGGTTCGTGGTTTGAGAGAAGTTAATTACATCTAACCGGAAGGCCCTAGGTTGGAGTCCCGATGGTGGTCGTTTTCGACGCTAGCAAGATCGAATTCAGCCTCTGTATGGAGAAGAATTTTAGGAGCCGGTTGCTCTATTCGGTAGTTTTCCCTGGTTTCTCCGATCAATATCAGGCGAATGTTGGCCACGGACCGCGCGCGATCTTTCCTTCCACTTCCTTGTCCTTTCCTCACCCCTTACTCACACTTACATTCACTACACTACCACACATGCCGGAAGACAGGTTGGGAGCTTAGAGCTTATCCTGGCTAGAATGATGCCCCGCTGGGGGGAGATGCCTGGTTGAGGGAAACCCTTCTCGCTGATGGGGAGGTCGGCGCCGGATCTCAGCATCCAGCAGGGGAAGATCATAGCCACCTCCCGAGAAGGAAAGCATGCACTACACTTACGGGACTAATTACCTTATCCGTTGACGCGCCCAGAATCACTAATCAATCAACAGTTTGAACTTTTCTGAAAAAAGCCCAATTTTGAGCACATTTTCACATTAAAGTTTTGAGCTTTCGAGTTTCATCAGAAATCATTTCAGGCACTTGTATGCACAAATGCAATGAGCACAAATGCAACGACCACAATATTAATATTAACGGCGTGAGATATTCCTTTAAAAAAATACATTTGCGGAAATTCAAGTCAAACGAATAAATCAAAATGGCATTTTATTCAGTGCAATGAGTACTTACCACACAAAAAGTTTCAAGAAAACGGGCTGTCATCTATCGCCGCCCAAACTACATTTCTTCAAATTTTCTCAATCTTTCGTTTCCCTAACAGTAGAACTGAAACATTACTTTAAGAATGTTATACAAGAGAAAAACCTCATCCTAAACGGAAATTCTTTTCAAAAAATTTGAAATCATTTTTGAGAAGTCATTTAAGCATTATAATAAACACGAAATTTGAAGCACTTCTTGTCACAAATGCAAGAATTGCTGGTCATGTCCGTCTGTCTGTGAACACTCCTAGCTCCTAAAACATCCGTACGATCTTTTCCAAATTGAAGAATTCCCAGTCGATCTGGATATAGTTAAAGCTTTGAAATTTTGAAAAACATTCTTTAAAATTTGGGGGTACTTTACGTGAACCCCCGAACATTTTCAAAATTTTCTTAAAAACGGCTCCAAATTTTTTCTTTATATTTCTTGTAAAAATGAGTAAAATACACATAAAGGTGGCACAGTTCCAATTTTCACGGTTAACTCTGAATTTTCGAAAATTGCAAAAGTGTATCAAAAATGTCATCGGATAGGGTGCATTTGGTTCTAACTCTACCAAAAATTTAAAGGAAAAATTTGGAGCCATATTTGAGAAATTTTTGAAAATGTTCGGGGGTTCATATAAAGTACCCCCAAATTTTAAAGAATGTTTTTCAAAATTTCAAAGCTTTGACTATATCCAGATCGACCGGGGATTCTTCAATTTGGGAAAGATCGTACGGATGGTTTAGGCGCTAGTAGTGTTCACAGACGGACGGACGTTTTGCTTTCAGTTGGTTTTTCGGCATCAAGGACCACAAAACTGGGATTCTGGCTACACCACATGTTAGAGGATATTTTTCTCTTAATGTATGCACTTTTTCGCCACCAGAGTCCAGCAATGAATTTTTTTCCGCCGAAAATCCGCCGTTTTTTCGTGTAGCATTACATAACTTTCTCTATACTACGTATTCTATTCTACTCATTCGTGTTTTCAAAAATTACAAAAAAGTAATTTTTTGACTGGTTTCTCACGTCGGAAACATTTCAACTAGAGGCGATTTCCTCACTTCATTAGATTTATGAGTACATGTGCATTAAATAAAGTCAAATAAAAGTTTCTGAAAACTCAACAGTTTTCTGTAAAAATTAGCTCTAAATTCCGCATTTTCAGGAACACTCAAACGCGTGCGTGCGTGTCCGTCCGTCTGTGAACACTACTAGCTCCTTAACTGTTCGATGAACTCTTCCAAATTGAAGAATGTCGATCTGACTCTAGTTGAAGTTTTGAGATTTTGAAAAACATTCTTTAATATTTGGGGTTACTTTACATGAAGCCCCACGGACATTTTCAAAATTTTCTCAAAAATCGCTCCAAACTTTTTTTTTTTTAATTTCTTGTAAGAATAAAGTAAAATATACTTACAAAGAAGGCATTGGTCCGATTTTCACGGTTAACGCAGAATTTTCGAATTGCAAAAGTTTGAATTTTTTTCGGTGTCTTCCTACAACTACAAAAGTGAAGAGAGAGATTTTTCCTTCAAATGAAATTTGTTCTCCATAAATAGTTCTTTTATAAGGGTCATGTCAATTTTTTTTTAAAATTTAATAAGTTTTCTTACAATAGTGCGTGCAATTCTTTGCCAATTAAAAAAATTACAAAAACACAATTTTCTCAAGAACGGCTCAAAAATATTTTTTTTTAATTTTTGGTAGGGTTAATGCCAAATGAGCCCAATATGATGACTTAAACGCCACAGTGCTCTATTCTTTTGTTGTTTTTCAAAAATTAAAAATATGTAATTTTTTTGACTTGTCTCTCACGTCGATAGTATTTACATTAGACATTTTCATCATATTATTACATTTATGAATTCATATGCTTTAAATAATGTGAAATAAAATTTCTCTAAATCTCAATGATTTTCTCTAAAAATGAGCCAAAATTCATTTTCAGAAATGCTCAAATGCCATTTTCTCAAACATGACTCCAAATTTTTTCTTTACATTTTTCTAATAGATAGTTCTAATTGCACTGTTTAATATGACATAAAGTTCATTTTGGTGCATTCAATTGTTTTTTTCCAAAATTTCACAAATGTAATGCTTTTGAAATGTATCATGCCGTTCATATAGACATTTCCATCGATTTGAATGCATTATTACATTTGTGAGTAGAAGTGCTTCAAACGATTTCAAATTAACCTTTTCAAAAACTCAATATATTCCTGTGAAAAAGATTCAAATTTCGCATTTACAGTAATGCTTAATCGACATTTTCTTAATAACTGCTTCAAATTTTTCAATGAAAATGTCTATTTAGGACGCATTTTTACTCTTCTTTAAAATCCTTGAAGTAATAATTCGGTTGTACTACTAGGAAAGCAAAGAGTTGAGAAAATGTCAAAGAAATGTACTTTGGGTGACGTTAGATGGCAGCTGGACAGAGAAAGGAGCAAGACCTTAAAGCCAGATCACACCAAGGAAATTAGAAAACTTTACTTCGAGAAAGTCTGTGCCAGTCAGTAGCATGTCTAGTTCTTGGGTGTCACTGAACACAATAAATCACAATTATATATATTTAAAATTATTTATTTAGTAACAAACATAGAAAACGGAATGCTTTGAAACACTGTAACATTGTAAATGGTGATTTTCTATACAAAAATATTTATAAGTGTGTCATGTCCTAACAATCCATGATAATATTCCCATCTTTGTCCTTCCGTCTCACTCTCCCTGAAGCGTATCTTGATTCTTGAGATCCGTCAAGATAAACCAACTTCACAGTACCGTCAGGGTACTCTCTTCTCTGGAAATGAAAGTAGTAAGTACTCATCTGCTAATTACTACTCCAAAGTTTAGAACAGAGATAAAATACTCACTTGATGATCTGCAGCATGTATTTCTTTTTGTCCATTTGGATAGTGAATCTCCTTAACACCTGAAGCACTTGTGCTAACAACTGTTCCATCAGTCAAAGTCATCTTTTCATGTCCATCTTTGTGCTTCAACAGTATACTTCCATTTGGGTATGTTATTTCAACAGTTCCATTTGGCATCTTGCATTCTACCTGGCCACTGCAAATATACATTTTGTACACTACAAATATACATTCAATGTCTGTACAGACATTCTATGAATAACAAATAAGTAGAATTTTTTAAGACACATTTACAATAAAAGAAAGGTTATTAAATGGTGAATGTTACTGAAGTTTCGTCCCTTAAACATATTGTGGCCATCATCAGGAAAAAGAAGAAATGTTGTAATCACATAATAATTCTCATGCAAAATAATCAATAAGAGTAACAAAATAATAAGAGTTACTTTCTGTCTCAAGACATCTTGCTTAAGGGTCGAAATGTCAGTAGCATTCACCATTTAATACCCTTCTTTGATTCTACATGTATCTATTAAAATAATGGTTGATATTTGTTATTGAAACAATCAGAATTGTTTTTCTTCAAATTAATACAAAGTTTTAATTTTCCATTCTTCAACAATACAAATATTGTATTACAACTTGAATATAAGACCTTCTCTGAATAAAAGATCCTTTTAAATTTGAAGATACCTCCTGAGTTTGTTTTTTTGTTGTTTTTTTTTTGTTTTTTTTAACTCACTCTCACCATTGAGATAAAATAATATCACTTGTCAAATTCACTAGAAAATTACTTTTTGCCTGATTTTTACCTGCCACTATTTTCTTATTTCTCAAAATCAAATACCATTTGTGTTAGCGTTTTCTGGTCCTCCTCCCATACTAGGACATCCTCTGACTTTTTAGCTACCAAACCTGTTACCTCTCCATCTCAAAAGTTTCAGGCTTCAAATTTGTGCTCTTAGTCTCTCATCAGACTCCACATTACTTTCTCTATTAACAGATTTTCTTCCTGAGGCACACTTGTTTGTGACATCTGATTATGTAACAAACATTAACTTTAAATTCAATTATTCCAGTTGTGAACTGGGAATCCATACATCTCCATCTCTGTTCCGCGGAAGAGAGCAGTTTACCAACATTTGCAATTTTTGCTAAGATTTATTTTATTATTCCAAAACTGTGGTTGGATATATAAATGTGTACTTCTAACAATGTGATTTTTTTATTTTCTATCTCTCTAGAGATGCCAGGATTTTACATGGGGGGAGTAGTGTAACCAGCTTACTTGATGTTTTCTCATAAAGACTTTTCCATTTACGCTGAATATACAATGTATCTTTATTTGGAGACTTATAATTAATATATGTAACATTAACAATTGGTATATTAAATGACTTTCATTAGTATAGAAAACTCTAACAAGCTATATTTTTTTAAATTATGATTATTGGCATCTGGACAGGAGGGGGGGGGGGGGGGACTGAAGTCCCGCAAGTCAACAATTCATTTTTGAACAAAAAAATTAATGATATTTAGGACCCACAAACAGGTGGATGGAAACAAAGAAGGGCTATGACAGAGATGAAGAGACTGCTGAAAGCTGTTGAACAATTAAAAACTTAGGAGAGAAAAATTATGTTAAAATTTTTTTTCAGTTGTTCTCTCATACCAATTTTCTTAAAACCCTCAAGATAGAATATTTCATGAATCCATTTTTTCTGTAAAATTCATGAATAAGAAAGTTAAAAGTAACTTTGATGATAAATAAAAATGAAAACAATAATAGAAGAAAAAAGTAAAAGTTAATAAGCTTTCCACATTAGTGTTTGAGCAATAAAAATAAATTTACTTTGGAACCTACCTGGGAAACTCTAAAACTTCTCGACCATCAGAGTAAGTAGTTTGCCAAGTTTTTGTTTCTGCGTAATAATATTTCTCAATTCCATCGAAATATTTTTCTTTGACATCACCATTAAAATAAATCATTTTAGTAGTCATTTTATCAGGAGAGACTTTTTTCACATTGCCATTTGCATACCAAATTTCTTGACGCCCATCAGCAAAATTCTTTTCTCTGGTTCCATCCGAATGAATAGTTTCCTTAAAATCATTTTTTTTAGCATTTTCATTCAAAGACTCATGTGACACTGGGCTTTTAGTCACTTGACTCAAAACACTCACTTCAGAAAGAGGGGAAAGTGGTCCATCTGTATCAACAGTGTTTTTAATTGGCTGACTAATTACATTTTGATTTTTAACTAAAGAATATGAATTACTTGCATTTTGAATAGTATCAGGTATATCATTCGCCAATATCTCAGCTGAATTTGGTTCTATGTGCAGATCTGTGTTCTGTTCAGCAGCATCTCTTGAATCTGCTTCATGCCGACTAGGAAAAAAGGAATGATATACTAATGTATGTATTGGGGAGGTATCTACACTATCTGAATGACTCTGAATTTCACAAGCCTCTTCTGAAATGAATACTTCTTCATCTGAGTTTCTGCACATTATATTTTCAGATATATTGCACTCATCATTGAAGTCCTGAAATGTGTTATCCTTTTCTTTATCTGTGTTAACTGTTGCCTTTTGCAACTTACTTTGTAAGTCAGGCACAGCATGAATGATTTTAGTAGTTTTCTCCAAATCTTTTCCCTTCATGTCATTTGTACTTTGGCATAGGACATGAGCTGGAATTCGTTTACGTGGAACCACATTCTTAATGACAATTGGATTTTCCAAATCATCAACTTTTAACTGTGCAAGTTTCTCATTTATACTGTGTAACACTTTTGTATTTGATACCATACTCACTTTGGGATTAGAAAATCGAACCTAGAACAGAAATTCATGAAAATTTGGAAACTTTCTAAATTAGCACAAAAATGTTTCCAAAAAACAAAAAGAGGTATAAATATATTGATACATAAATTCAATAAAAAAATTAATTAATTATTGCACAGTGCAAGAACCTAAACAAAAGTTTAAATGTATGCTAACTTATTTCAAAATTCATCTAAAATTTATTAAATTACATTTCAATATACGATAATGAAGGGCAATTATAGAATTTCATTTTCTTGGAATCAGTGACATTGTTTTAGGGATATTTACATCTAACAACCTTATTTTCAGTTGTTAATTTTTTAGAAGTTTGTTCTGCTTATTATAAGCATATTACCCTTTTAATTTTAGCTTTTTCGGCTTTCAACTTCTCATTTTCTTCTCTGAGTTGAGCCAGCTCTTTATTTAACTGTCTCATACGATCTCGAGTCCGCACCTGATTTGCACTCCATCGAGTGTCTTTGCGAATCAATTCTTCTTGTAGTTCAGCAATCTAATAATGAAATTCATTTTATTAGAAATGATTTAAAACAAAGAGAAGCATCCATTAACTGCTTTAATGCAAAACTTCTTAAACTGCGAGTTGTTAACCCAATCAGAACCAACAATAAACCTGATAGAATTTACAAACTCAATAACTTTATGAACTTTTGTGGGAATATGAAAATTGAAATTTACAAGTTTTAATTAAGATTAAAAAAATGTATTTATAGAAAATTTTTATATAATTTATAAACCGTTCCTGCTTTTTTATTTTTAATTAATCATATTTTACTCCTTTACTTGTCAACCAGAAATCAAGAAACACAGGGAATGAGGAAGGTGAAAAAAAGGAAGAGGGAGGAGGGAAGAAAAAGAAGGGTGGAGGAGGGAGGACGAGGAAGGAAGAGGGAGGGAAAGGAGGAAAAACATGGAGAAAGGAGTGAGGAGGAAGAAGTAGGAAGAGATAGGAAGAGAGGAGAGACGAAACAGGAGGGGAGGAAGGTGGGAGGGAAGGGGAGGAGGAAGGATAAAGAAAGAGGAAGGAGGAAGGACAGAGAACGAAGGAAGGAGGACAACCTTTAATATTTTGAATTAATTTATTAGTTTTAAGCTATGGTTTGTGCAAGATAATTTTCTTCTTTTTCTAAAAAGTAATATTCCTCTAAATAGGATTTACCAAGTATTTATTACAATTTTATAATTTTCAGTAATTTTATTGGAATATTTAATTAAGAGAATTTGGGGAAGTAAATTGCTTACTATAAATTAGTGAACGGAGTTATATGAAGAAAGGTAAGAAGAATGCCATTTGATTACAATTTCTGAATAGACCCTCAAGCTTTCTTATTGTACTAAAAATGTATGCACTGTTTCTGACAAGAGTCAATAAACAAGCACAATAGTTTACTAATGTTGTGCCAAACCTAGCACATCTAATTAGTGCAATTGCCAAAATCACACTAGTCAGAAAAGTGTGTAATAAGTATTTCTTAAAGGTTCACGTCACAGAGATAAAACTCACCCCTTAGACACATTTCTAAATTAAAAATAATACACCTCAGAAAAATGAAAGACAAAATTTCAAACTCAAATACCTGTTGTTTCAGAGTTTGAATTTCCTCCCTTTCTTGACGAGTTGGTTGACTTTTTTTTTCCTTGCTGTATCTTTCGAAAACCTGTTTTTCTCTTGCAAGTTTCCTCCGTTCAGCTAATATACTTTCCTGCATCTTTTCAGTATTTTCTTTCAGAATTTTTTCATGTTCTTTTTTCTCTTTATTAAAGTTGGCAATGTCACGTTCATACTGTTGTTTCAATTTCTTTAAATGAGCATTTTCTTTCTTAAAAATGTCTATTTCATTTTCAAGTTCTGCAAGACGTTCTTTAAGGAGAGCACTTTTGAAAGTAATTGCATCCCTTTGATCAGAAGTACATTCTTGCACAGATTTGTTCTTACTATCATCCTTATCACAAAGTTCTTCAGAAGTAACACCTTGCTGTAGAGGGGGATTTGAGATTTCATGTTCACTCTCAGCATCAGTCTCTCCACAACTACTGCAACTACAGTCACTCCACACTTCAGAGTCTCTGAAAATATCAGTTTCGTCATCTACAGTACTCTGAGCAGCAGAAAGGGATTTGTCTCTGTATTGTACTTTATCATGAGGAACATCAACACTGATAGGTATTTTGCCATTGCAATAAAGAGGATTTGAGAGATCTTTCTTCTTTGTTTCATTTTCATTATTATAATCATTATTAGGAACTAATTTTTGATGGACAGTTTGTTCAGAATTCTGGAGCAACTTGTCACTAGTGGATTTCTGGGGCATATTACGTGAAGATTCACAGAATTCAGCAATTCGTTCCAGTTGAGAACTGCGTGTTGTGCATCCCACATGTGCTTTAGTTAAATTGACATTTGAGGAAATAGCATTCAAATTGTTTGAAGATCGATATGGATTTGGAATAATTTCTGGCTGCCTCAATGAACTCCGTGTATTTGGAAGTATTCTACTCTCCACAATAGCATTCTGAGAAGGATTCTTTTTATAATCAACTGAGCTGGTAACTTGGGCTGAAGGATCTCCCAGAAACCTCATAACAACAGATGACGTGGAACAGAAACTGGAATTGGCTGCTTGCTGCTCCAACAATTCAAACAAATGCAATTCATCCTGAAAAACAAAACAATTCTAGAAATTACATTTATACAAAAACATTTAAGAACTTACAAGCGAATCAGTGATTTGAAAAGGGAAATAAGTCCTTGTTTCATAGTTTTGAGAAAAATAAGAGACTTAACATCCACAATTGGCATATGGGCCATTTATGTTCTACACAAAGTTTTTGAGCTTGTTATTGTTTGCTTGGGTTATTCTGTAATTTCAAATTAGCATTTCTGTGATGTACAGAATCATTTTTATACCCTAAACTTATTTCCTTGATAAAATAATAATGAAATATTTAAAAAAGCAATTTTTTTTTCTTTCTTTATTTTTCCACTAATGAAACAATATGAATTAACATATTGTGCTATGTGGACATGAAAAATACTCTTACTAAATTAATAACATCAGCATCTACTCATCATTGATTTCCACTTGAGTCTGTGTGGCTATGTCAAAATTTTCTGGTAGAAATGGAGATATTCGTATGGGATGTATTTAACTTTTTTTTTTTTTCATCAGTTATTTTCTTTCTATTGATTGGAAGAACAGCTCAGCCATAAACTTTTTTGAAAGGCAAATCTGGACATGCCTTCCCTTTTACCAACATCAATGAGTACTCGTATGCCATGAGGTATAGGACTTACTTAAAGAAAGGACAGTTTTGACAGCATTTGCTTCGCCACTGCTGGCAATATAAATGCAAGTTACGTCAATGCAACCATTTTTTCAGTGTGTTCAATTACAGTTAGCTCCTTTTTAAACAGCTTCATCACTATCTCTTGCAATGTCATTGCCCTACATGATGTTCATTTGTTTCCCGACCTTGCCAAAGTGTCCTCTCTGTAGTAACTCCTCGATAACCAAAATATTCTCTATCATACATTAGCTGCTTTACTTGGAAAGAATCACACCAGACTCACAATGAGGACTGCCAAATGAGCAAGAGACTTGTGTGTTTAAAAAAAAAAAGTTTGACCAGCAGGTTTTGAAGGTAATGATGTTCTCCGTGTCTATAACTGTTGTCATGAAGCTGTTAGGCGTTTCCTAGCTGAACTTTTTTTCTCTTTGTCAGTCATTAGAATTTTAGTTGGCAAGAATACATTCTTTAAGCTGGACAAGTTTAATTTTTACACTTATCTATAGCTTGTAGTATTAACAAAGAAAGTGGACTTATTTCCCTTTTAAAATCATTGATTCAATTATGATATTAATCTCTAGAATAAAAATTATTCTGTGAACTTACATAGAGACTGAATTTAATCTACTGAGCTCATTTGCATATTTGATAGTAACAATCACTCAACAAATATTTGCTTTTGTATAACATATTTCATGGTATTCTTCTGTAGATGTAATTCGTTGAAAATGTCACAGCTTCAAATACATCAAAACACCTCTAACTAAATTTATTAACTTATTAACTCTAATTAAATTTATTAACTTCAAGGCAGATACTGTATATTAAACACATGCACCTTAAAATCTCCAAAAGTGAATAAACATCCGAAAATATTGCAGAACAGACTATCAAGAAATATTTTAATTAGCACAGGAATTTAATTAAATACACTATAATATACATACCTTAAAATCTCCAAAATGTAAATGATCATGTTTCAAAAAATATTGTAGAATGTAAAATCAAGAGTTATTTCAATTAAAACAATGATTTGATTTCAAATACAATAGGACTGATACTGATATTTTGTCACGTTTAACATATTTTCTCCCACATTTTCTGAACTTCCGAGTATGCCAATGTTTTAAATGAAAGGTGACTTTTGAAACATTGCCAAAAAATAGAATGACATTGTATATAAAAAATGTGGAGCTATTTTTGAAAAAATGGAATGCTAAGCATTTTTGAAAAATCATCCCAAGATCGTTTCATTCCACTATTTTCTTCAAATACATTGTCAAACAGCCCTTTCTTTGTATTTGCAAGGGAGTGTAGAGTAGAACACCATACATTAAAAACATATATATTTCATGCAAAATACTTTATTAAACTGAAGGTATGAACTCACAACAGTCTGTGGAATGAAAGACAATAAAAGAGAGACTGTATTCACTACACAAAATCTTAAACAACTACATTCATTAAAATATTATAATTTTTCCATACTGCTCGTGTTCAATAAAAATATCATTTACCTGACTATCCTGTTCAGACACACAATGCTGTCCACGGACTTTCTTTGGTGAATATAAACTTTTGGTATTAAGGTTCTGATGAGTCTGTTCCACAGTATGTGTCCATACTGAAGCAGGGGCTTTTTTTCCCAGTTGATTTTCTGATACAGGTGCCCCAACAGATTTGTTACCAGATTCAGCATAAGATGATGTGATCCCATTAAGTTTCCTTCCTTTTTCTTCATTAGCTTTCATTGAATCTACTTTCTTTATCAATCGCTGAGGCCGCTTCAGACTTTTATCAAGTGTCAGACGGTACCGAGCTAACCCTTCACCTTTCTTCAAGAACTTCCTCTTTGGTTTTACATTTGCATTAGCACCATCTCCATTTTCATCAGTGCCGAGTTTCTCCTGTAGCAACTGGCTGAAACTCTTTGTCACTTGCTTCACAGGCATCTCATCAAAAGAGCCCTGCGTCTGAAAGAAGTTTTGAATAATATAATGTTACTAAAAAAAATTATTATCTAATCTAATGAAATTCAAACATTTCTCATCTTTCCTTGTAGCATCTTGTTTTCCTATTTCAAAAAGCTCGAGGGAAGAAGAAAGAAGTCTTTCACCACTTTCAAACAATTTTAGTTTTGATGTCAGTTTAAAGTTGATCTTTTGAAGATAACTTTTATGAAATAAGAATTTTAAGTAAGGAATGGTATGTCACACAGAAAGATATATCAAATGTATACAAGAGGATGAATAGAAATTAAGCACTTCTTCATTCAACCAGCCAGTTCTTTGAGGTTAATCTTCACCTTAAAATAGGTTCAAAAAGTGCTGGTAACATTTGTAGTTATTTTTCTCAAGCTCTTTGAAATTATGTTTCCATTACAATTTGTAACAATACGATTTCATAATTATTGAAATACTTTGACTACATGAGACTTTGGGTGTAAATAATGGTACCTCACTTTTTGCAAAATTGTGAATCTTGGTAATATGGAGAAGAGGGAGAAATTATATCTATAATTCTCTATGGATTAAAGAGCAGACAACAAATGACAATAATTAACTTTATATGAGCTATGGTATTACAACACATTTTGTTACAAAACCTGTGGAATAGAAGTATTCTTTTGATCCAATTCTCTAGCCTCTCCAAGAGGATGGTCCGTATGTTTCGTATTATCCACATCTTGTTTATCACATTTCTCATTTGATGAAGATAAAATATTTCCTGTAAAGAGAGAAAAAAAATAAGCTTTTTATAATTAGAATCAAAAAGTCAAAACCAACTCATTGTGAACTTCACAATGACTTAAATCTTTCAATTAGATGTCATGTTACATATACAGCGCACCCAGAATGTCTCTCCACAGTAACACCTTGGTGATGAGTGGTAGAAAAATGAATTATGTTGCTAGCACAAACTGCGGCTTCTAACAAAAGAAAATATAAATACCACACTCACCACAATCATAAGATGCTGGAAGTGTTGTCCCTTTCACTTGTTTCCCAGTGATCTGGTTGCTACCAACATAAATGCAATTTTGAATAGGAGGCCATGACTTGGCTCAGTGCGGAGAGACTTTCCTGCCTCACTATAGTAGACTTACTATACACTACAAAATATATGCTCATAAAAAACCTGCTCTTGATTGATTGATTAATGTTTCCGGGATTGTCAATTGCTCTGGTCATTAGTTCTGTCGTAGTAGTGAATGTTATATCAGGGGAGGTGGTGGTCATTTCTTCCCCAATGGATGAGATCTGGTGCCAACCTACATATCGGCTTGTAATGGGTTTCCTCCTTCAGGTGTCTCCCCCAGCTCTGGTCCCTCGGCATGCTGATTGATTAATTGATGATTAGGGATACCATCAACTGCTAAGGTCATTAGTCCCGTTAGTGTAGTGCATGTGTTTTCCTCAAAAGATGGCAGTGATCTTCCCTTGCTGGATGTGAGATCCAGCACCAGCCTACTGTTGACTAACGGGGTTTCCCTTAACTAAGGAATCTCCCACCAACTGGGCAATTCCCCAGTCGGGATATGCTCTAAGCTCCCAACTGGTCTGCTGGCATGTGTGGTAGTGTATTGCATGTAAGTGAAAGAAAGGTGAGGACAGGACAAAGAAGAGGAAGGAAAGATCGTGCATAGTCCATCGCTCATCTGTTTGGGTACATCTCTGGCATTCGCATGGTTCAGATCGGAGAAACCACAGAAAACTACCGACCGGTGCAGCCGGTCACTACAAGTCTCCTCCAGTCAGCAACTGACTTTGACCTAGCTGAAAAACTAGTGTTGAAAATCCTGCCACTGTTGGGGCACAAAACTAGAACCTCCTGGTCAGAGTCACTGCATAGACAGCAGTAATGCTGGCTATTAGCTAAACCCTTCGGTAACCTGCTCTTGTCATCGGTAAAATTCGTTTAGAACTCCCAAAAAATAACTCATCTAACTACAACGCAACTTCTCTACAAATTACTGTGTCTAGAAAGAATGGTATAGATAAGAACCGAGTATGATAAATCTCAGATGGGAATATGAAAGAGAAAAGAAAAGAAAAAAAGTCTGTTTCATTCAATTCAAGTTTAAATACATATATATTTTTTTAATAATTAGTTTGATTTTGTTGTGTTTGCAGTATTATTTAAATTTACAATTACCCATGCATTTTATTTTAACCTACTTATTAAGCATAAGAATAAAAATAAAATATTATTACTTTCACATCTGTTAACACTACTGCAAATACACCACATTGATCGGCTATTGTTAATTTTTTTATAATCCCTCAATGAAAAATATATTTATGAATCTTTCAAAATAAAAAAGAAATCTATAGGCTTTAAAGAGGGGCGACTCCATTTTTTTCAGTAATATAATTTAACTGTTTTCAGAAAGAAGACTAAGCTGAACAACTTAACATACAACTAATAGTCAGGTACATGTTGTGGTCAATACTTTAAATTGAAATTAATATTTTGTTCTGGTCAGTTTCTTTTACTTTAAATTACTACCTCTCTCAAAGTTGCATTTATTCTAATTACCCTTCACTTACAAAACATAAGGAACACCACTTAAACATTTTTTTCTTTCCTTTTATTCCCTTATAACTGCAGTTTTACTTTTCAACAGAATAAATAATGTCCTGAAACTCAACAACTTCCCACCAATTAGAAAATTTAAAACCCACAACCATATCAGATTAATCTTGTTATCCTTGCACACAAGCCTTAACCTTGTTCAGATTATCAATTTGAACACTTGAATTTCAATAGTTTGGTAATATTAATAGAACAACTACCAAAATTGAAGGTTTTTGTTTTTTATAGTCACGAAATACTTCAGATACACTTTTACTTGTCCGATAATTCAGTAAATTGACTACCTTGTTCTAAAATGGTTCCTATTTCTTGAAACAATCGTTTTTGCTCAAAAGTAATTAAAGCCTTTTGTTCTTGTTGATGACGTAGTAATTTCTCTTGCTGCTGACGTTGCCATTGCATTAGTTCTTCAAGTCTCTGCATTTTTTTTCTACTTTTACATCCCACACAAGCCTCAAGATGAATGGAGAGGAAATATGCACTTTACCGATGACTGATTAATAGCGTTACTACTGTACGAAGCACATAAGCTTGAAGTAGCAAACATCCATTTCTAAAATCTTCAACGACAGTCACAATATGCAATGCATCTTACATTGTGTAAGAATTTTACATTGCTTCTCAATCTCAGTTACTGCTAGACGTTTCGGTTCAATATAAAATTACCGCCTGAAGCCTGTTGCACAAAAGCACAAAGCACAGAGAAGGCCACTACTGTCAGATGTTACTTCAAAGTGTAATAGGAGCCAACTGAGACATATGATGTACGTTCGCTTCATAATTTATCCATGAAGTAATCGAAATCGATTGATACGGAAAATCAATTGTGGTAAATCAATCATTGAAATACATTATGTGTATGTAATATCTTTCTTCTGATTTTTCAAAAGCCACTGACATTTTTTTGCAAGTGTTGACAACAGTGCAAGAATTGCAAAGAAATATTTATGGCGATCCCCTACGATCGTACAATCAATTGCGAAATGAGTATTATGAATGAATGAGTGAATGGAAAGTCTGATTGGTCAAAGGTTGGTAAAATCGGCAGTGTCTTCTGTCATAGAGTTGCTTCAGTGGCTCTGACAGATCTGAGAATGTAGCATGCATCAAGTGTTCTCGCAGGCAACGCTTTCAATTCGCATTACGATCTGTCATATGCTGGTCACATGCGTCAGCGCCCATTGAGGATTTTGTATTTTTTTTATACGCTACTAGAGGATATGGCTGGTAGTGGTTGTGAGGTGTTTGCGTACAGTGCCATGCAGCTGAAATAAAGGGATTTGTGTCATTTTAATGCTGAATTAATTGAGGCTTCATTTTTTCGATTGGTGATGCAATTGGGGTAGTGTTGGTGTTGATATTCAATTACAACATTGACGTCCTTCCTTCCTAAAATCCGAGGAATTCGTAGGTAGTAGAACCGCACATTTTAATTGTAATAAGTCAATGTTTTGTCTTCCCATAAATATATGATTGTAGTTCAAACGATAATTCTCCGTGAATAAATGAGTTTGGATTAATATTTATGTATTTTTAATTCGTGTGCTTTTTAGGAATCGAGTATGAAACCTGAGAGTAGTTTAAGAAGAAAATATATAGGACCAACATTCCATCTAAATCAGTGAAATACCTGTTGTCATTTCAACAACGAAGGTCTAATTTTGGTAAATACCATCATGAATCTAGAACAATCAAGGCTTAACACCTTTCAGTCATGGCCTGCAAATGCTGAAGTTGAACCTCAGCGCATTGCCAAAGCCGGGTTCTTCTATACTGGAAATGGATTGGAAGTAGAATGTTTTAGTTGTGGTCGGAGAATTTCTGAATGGAATTATGGTGATCAAGTTATGGCTCGTCATCGCCTGTTGAATCCTGAATGCCCATTTGTAAAAGACCCTATTACTTCAGGAAATATTCCAGTTGTGTATCGAAGTCCAAGTTTGTATTCACAAGTATCTGAAACTAATCAAAATAGTTTGCCTAGCCCTTCATTGACAAATAGTGGAGATTTTTTATCACCACAAATTTCTAGTGCATCCATTAGTGTAGAAGCTACTCAAGATGACAACATAAACAATTTAGTTTCAAGTACTGCAGGTAGTTGTGTGTCAAATAGCTCTGAAACATCAAATTCAAATGCAAATGTTTCTTCGTATAGAAATGAAACAGTAAGACTTCAGTCATTTGCCACATGGCCTAAGTCCCACATAGTTTCTCCCTCATTACTTGCAAAAAGTGGTTTCTTTTATCTTTTGGATGGTGACTGGGTAAGTTAATAAATAAATATTAAGTGTAGAAATTAAATAAGTTTTTTGCTGAGAAATAAAATTATTGGATTGTAGTGAAATGAGATGATTTATTTTAGGTGCAATGTGCATTTTGCTCGGGCAAGGTCCATGGCTGGGAGCAAGGTGATAATCCTGACACAGAACATCGTCGTCACTTCCCTTCTTGTCCTTCTCATCACATCGTGGCTACTGGAAATGTTCCTTTGAATGACATCACAGTCAGCCATGACAATGTTAATCAAACACAAGCTATGAATGAAGTGGCAGAGCAAGATGAAATCAGACCCTTTTCTCATCCAGAAAGAGATGCATGTAAGTTTAAATAATTTGGTCATAGATTTTCATTGAATTTCTTTTTGGTTTGTTTCTTTTATCTTATTTATGTTAATTAGGCAAAAGTCAGTGAAATTGATGTTCATGAAAGCCAACTAAGGGCACAAATTACATTAAGAAAGAAGTTAAATGTTCCTTCAGTAAATTACCAACAAAATATTTCATTCATTCTTTCTTCTCGTATGTGTTAAATTTATCTTCTGATGCATCACTTGTAAATATTCTCAGATGTAGTGCTCAGCATTTTTACTGAATTAAATATGATATTTAGCTTATCTCTGGTAGGGTTAGCAGTATTTTTTTACAACAAAAAAGTTTTTTTTTATGAAATGTAACTATATTTTTGTAAAATATCAACATTGAAAAGACAAGTCATTGAAAAGGAATTCAATGACTTGTTGAAAAAGTATTTAATGGGAATGTGTCCCTATAAATTATAAATAATATATTAATTATTAATAGAAAATTTATTAATTTTGTATCTTAAATACTTTATCTATTTTCTTATTAATTGTATATTATGTGTTAACTTTTGTTTTATACCATTTTTAAATTATTACACTTTGGCTATGCTTGAAACTTATCCTTGTTTAAGTCTACTGGCAAATAAAAAATATTATTATTATTCTTATTATTATTATTTATATTTATATTATTATTCTTATTATCATTATTATAAGCAAGTTTTCAATCTTAAAGAAAATCATAATTTTGCCAACTTGAATACTTTGCTCTTCAGAATTAATGATTGTATATTTTAGCATAAAAATTAATCATAATAACTTCAAGAAATTCACACAATTCTTTCATGCATTAATTATCTCTACATATTGACATAATTCAAATCTTTATGTACTGGAGCAAGAAGATGCTGATAATTTGTATTGTGATATTTTGGATTTCCAATTGATAACATGTTCTCTATAATTTTTAAATTTTATTCAAGCATTGCATCCCTTCAGTGAAGCTACACATTCCAATCTGAACGATCTTGGAATTCATACTCACAGGGGTCCAAAGCATCCCAAATATTCCACAATTGAGTCTCGCCTTCGGACATTTGTGAACTGGCCTGAGACTGTCAGTCAGACTCCTCAGCAGTTAGCACAAGCTGGATTTTATTATGCAGGTGAGTAACAACTTACATTTGCCAGAAGATTCTCCAGTTAAAATTTAAGTATGGTAGACATTTGACCAGCTGTGATGTGGTTAGTTATCCAATTCTTCTTCTAAGGCTCTACTGACCTTGTAAGTGAACGTCTTGGCCTCCTCAACTATCCTTTTTAGTTATCCAATTGAGAACTTCAATTTCAGAAATTGAATCTCCCGATTAATTGAAGTGCATTTGACTTTTGATAAGCTGGGACATGGTTATCTACTTGAGAACTTCTGTTCTTGAATTTGAAGTTCTGAATCGGACAATCTCATCTCTGCTGGTCAAATGCACTTACATTTTAATTGGAGAATAGTTGTTGGCAAACTGTAAAAGTAAACAGTAAAACCTGTCTAAGGTGGAAGCCTGCCTTTGTTGGAAAAAAATCTCAGAACAAACTATTTTCCATCGCAAAGTACACTGGAGAAGCCAGAAACGGAATGAAATTTTTAGTAAAAAGGTATTTAAAATGCTGGATAAGATGAAAAACAAATATTGTTTTAAAATTAAACATTGACGTGTAAGTGTGGCAGCATCATACTCGAGACACTCGGAGCTGTGCTCGCCCATTTCTCAGCTCCCCTTGTCAGAACATTGCATTTCCCACGCTATTCATGCGAAAGTTACTGTTTATTTGTAATAGCACTGACCTTCACTAGTCCATATGAAGGAACAAGAGATGTGAATAGCAATCCTTCCAGTTCTTGTAATGCATGCGTTGGGTTCAGTGATTCTAACCATTTACTGTTGTTCAGTTCATCGAGTTGCAGGTATTGTGTTATCAAGTGTTCATGATGTCAGTTGGTAAATTGAAAACGTTAAGTCTTAATGAAAAAATTAGTCTTAATGAAGAACTAAAATAAGGAATAAAGCAATACTTCTGTCAAGTTTTTGGTAAAGAAATTTAAAGTTGAGAAAACTCAAGTGTAAACACCATAAAAACACAAAATCATGAATGAGTAGTTGAAAGAATTTTTTTATAGATGGTTGCCACAACATTCATGAGGACCTAGGAAAATAGCCGAAGCCTAAATCATCAGATAAATTCATCAGTTCCTACAAATATTGAGGAAAATAAAATTTCTTTTACTTTTTATGAAGTTCTTTGTTTCATTAGACTTCGCGTTGCATTTCTGTGTCATTTTCTTTGTCTTTCCCAGGACGTCTTTGTTTCTTTCAAGTTTAGTTTTTAGACGAGATATTCTGCTCTTATAACCTGTTCCATTCTGGAACAATTGCATTTTTTGAATTGACAGTTTTTATTGCAAATCTGAATAAGTCGTAAACCTACAGGTTTATGACTTATTCAGATTGTACAGGTCTTGTACACAAGACAGAAGAAAATGTAGGTCCCAACCAATTCTGGCTTAGGCAAGTTTTACTGTATTTATGTACATAAAATACTCCCTTATAGTTAAATTTTTAGAACCTAGAGGGAAAGTCACACATTTGTCTGAAAAACTAGAAGCTAATATATTTATTGTTTATTTATTTATTTTTCACCAAAAAAAATAGTAAAATTGGTGTGTGATGTATGGGAGAATATACAATTGAATAATTAATGATCACTAAAGCTCCTTGAGAAATGGCACCTAAGTTGTTTCTTGGTTAATACAAAGAATTTCAAATAACAATTAGATGTTTTACAATGGGGTGGAATGAGTGAGATTGTCAGCAAATATAAAGAATGCAAATTTACATAATTAAATATTACTATTAAATGATATATCCAAATAGCGAAGTTGATAGACATATTTTTTCACAAGGTCCAGTATGTGAGTAAATTGTTATTTTATTTTGTATATTCATAAAAATAACAGATAGTGTGATATCCAAGTAAATACAAAGTTGTTGACCCCAAATTTGCAATTGTATCATTTAAACATTTGTGTGTATCAGGTGCTAACGACCAGGTGCGATGTTTCCATTGTGATGGAGGGTTAAGGCAGTGGGATGCAAACGATGACCCTTGGGTTGAACATGCTCGGTGGTTTTCGAGATGTACGTATGTGATGTTGGTGAAAGGAGACGAGTTCATTCATAACTCTATAGCCCAGCATCCCCCGATAGTGCCAGCTCAGGTAAAGTGCTAATGTAGGAAGGAATATAACAAGTGCAATTTTCTTTCCTTTGAATTGTATTTAATGATCTTATTTGGTTTAATTAGCAACCACCAAGAACAGTGAGCAATCCCTCAAGGTCAGTGCATGAAGAGCCTGAACCACGAATCCATGTGATTTCAGCTGAGGATCTTGAAGGTTTGATGTGTACACCTCAAGTCAGGGTGAGTGAAAGTCCACAGTGCCCTTTAATGCAATCCTTTCTTAAACCTAGAGTATTGTACTGAATAATTTGAAGTATTTATTAACAATTGTTTAATTAAATAATTTTAAAAAAAAACTACAAGGAAAAAATGTGTGCCTACCACTGGGGCCATTTGGTCAAATTTGTGCAGAAATATTTCAGAGTGGTTGAAATAAGAGAGTGATTGTGACCCAAAATGTGTAGAATGTGATCACTTTCAATCTCATTTGT
The DNA here is from genome assembly GCA_011170035.1 of Teleogryllus occipitalis. Taxonomy (NCBI): domain Eukaryota; kingdom Metazoa; phylum Arthropoda; class Insecta; order Orthoptera; family Gryllidae; genus Teleogryllus; species Teleogryllus occipitalis. The sequence continues at coordinate 120,668 of BLKR01000854.1, read as the reverse complement.
ACTGTGGTATGAATAAAATTAGAATGTAGTTAACTTTTGGGTGTAGAGGGGGCCAGTGTTGCCACATTCTGTGAGATCTAACGCGTGCTCTCAAGAGTATCTAGGCAAACAGAAGAAAGGAATGTTGAGAAACTCATAACATTTATTCCCTAATTTTAGGTGTCGACAATATGCAACTGCCAAAGCTTCTGATTTGCTGTTCCCTAAGTTACTGTGCTAGCATCATCACATGACCACGAAATATCAACTATGTTCTAATTTTATTCGAATTTGACTTTTCTCGCCTTTTTTATTGAATGGAGTGGTTGGAGCAATGATGGTGCACAAAATGTTCTAATCAACAGATTCACTAGCCCCCGGCCTGAAAGCTCATAGATTTCTCCCAAATTATCAAGACATTGAAAAAGTAAATAAAAAACAAGGAAAATTATTTTGAAGAAAATAGTTATTAGATTCTTTGGTTTTCATGAAAGTGGACAACAGTCATTAATTAAAATGTTAAAGTTGATTTTTGTCTTTTCAGTGTATTTGCATTGATAAATATATAAGTAAAATTAATAATTTAATTTATTTGAAATTTTTGCAAATAGTACTATTAAAAAACAACAATGTATATTTAGTACTTTTACTGTCTTCTATTTAGTGTAGAGAAAGTTTTGGAATCCTTTAAAAATTTGATCTCAAGATTTTGACTGAAATAAAGCTTTTGAGAAGTTCCAATTCCAAAATTGTTTCATGTTTTTTGAAAACTTCTTGTGAACCATCCAATTCTTTTAACTACGTGGGTCTTTAATAGTATGATATTTTTTCCTAAAGAGGTCTGCTATAGATCCTCCTTAATTATATTTGATGTTGGTTCTAGTGAATTGTGTTTTCATTTGGGAAGATACATTGCAAGAAGCTCCAGTTTTGTAAAGAACTGTTAAAAAGTTGGATAAAAGTGTGCTTTTGCTCTTGCTAATAATTTATTTACGCTTTTGAAATTTTTAAAAACTTCAAATACTAAGTTTTTCATTGAATTTCTCGTGTTGGTTTAATTAATAAAATAACAAAGGGGCTATAATTCATGTTGAATAAAATTTTAAAATTGCAGTGAAATGAAAGCACTATATTATTTCCAAAAGTTCGTCAACAAAATTTTCTTTAAAAATGGCTCTGGTTGTTTTCTTTCAAATTTTTTCAGCCATAGCTCAATTAATTCAAATATGTGCCACAAGTTCTTATCAAACTTTGCAAAAATACAAAAGTATTTTTTTGTTTTTTGTAACCTTGTCCTTTTTCTTTTATGAATGCATTTTATCTCACTGGCATCTCGCTACAGATTCATCAACATGGAGATTCTACAATCTTTCTCAAATTTTGTATACTATTTCCTGCCTACGAATAAACGAAAAATGTCACATTTCTACAAATGTTTAGGCATTTGTTTTTCTGAAATCATTTTTAAAAGTTTCTTCATTTATTCCCCGTTGAAAGATACTAATGCATAAAAATGAAAATAGCTTTTGGGTTTTTTTCCCTCTTTTTTTTTTAATCTCTGGTAATTCTTTAAATGAATCTTTAATAAGTCCAGCAAATAAGACTGAAGTGTATTTGTGGGGAATGTACGCAGCATGTGCACTTCATTTGTTGAAGTATATTGCCAACATAACAATTGTATGTTTTCATAAGTCATTTTGCCAATCATATGGTGATTTGGATGCAGCATGACAAGGGTGATTAATTGGATTATGTAATTTTCAGTAGTAGGAATTGTGAAAGATGAAAAGACATGTTTATAAGTGTTTTACTTATATCACAAATTTCGTGATGCTCTCACGGCTAAACTATTAATTGGAGGGAAGAAGCTTAATGACATTAAATGTAGATAATGTTATGTTCTTTTATTTCTTGTAGGACCATTATTTTTGAGTTATTTTGAAAAACAAAAACTTAAAAAATCTTGATGTTTACACAGTTTTTGCATAAAAAGCCCTTTTTCCAGACAAAAATTTTGTTTCGAAACCGTATATTCATGTTTATTTATTTGCATACATTACAGTACAGGCAAATGCCCAATTATAATTAGGACATTAATAGAATAGAAACGTCAATTGAAATCATTCAAAATCAGGTTTTTAGCATTACATTTAAATTTATAAATCAAGCAATATAGATCTATCACATCATTGTTAGCTCTACAACGCATCCTCCGTAATGGAGCATAATAATAAGAGTTTGTTCTCGCAAGTGGAACACTAAATAGTACAGTTTCTGCAGAACGCAGTCCACGCATGAATTTCACCCAAGGAAGTTAAGTATATAAGGACAGAGAGTCTATAAACTTATTTACTAATTTATACAAGAAGAGAAGATTATAATTATCTTTACAAGAGTGCAGTGAGCTTATATTCAGATTAACTGCAATATGATGATAATCATGAGTTAACCTAGGTGTTGGCATTCCAAGCGGATGAACAACAAAATAAAAAATTTATGCTGAATAGTTTTAAGTCTAGAGATGTGGGTTTGATAAGATCAAATCTGCAAAGCTTATAGCAAAATAGGTCTCACCAAGGTAAGGGATAGCAGGTATAATATAAGGTATAATTAGATGTAATAATATAATAAAGTGTTCAGCAAAACAAAAAACATATAGAAACAAAATATCAAAATAAACCAAAACTTTCCGCTATTTGCCCTTTTAGAGCACCCTTCGACTGAACTATGGCTGTTTTCAATGTTCAAATTGTTTTATGTAAATCCAGAAGATCACAGCCTCAATTACTTTAGAAATGTCTTTTTCCCTTTTTTAAAATTTTATTTTATAAAGCCTAAAGACTATAAAAATTTTTTATTCATTTGTGCATTTAAATGTATTGAAATTTAATATTAGAAGTACTAGATTGTATTATAATCACATAATTATAATTGGAAAGCACCCAAAACTTGAGAGGTTCATATTCTAGGGGACTATCATCCCATAATTCTTGATATGGCTTTAGATAGGCTGAATCACAGAATTAGTTCTGTGGAAATACTTGGGTTTAAGTTAACTGACAGAATTGTAATACTTAGTTATATGTACCACATACATTCAAAAAATTACTTTGGTGTAAGATACGAAAATTTTGTTTTGCTCCGTTTAATTTTTCAGTGTATTGCCTTGCTAACAGAAGTGTATCTAGGTGATGAGGCACCCATGGCAAGCGTAGAATTTGCACTCCTGTCAGGATACTTCAAATTAGAGTTGTTGTTGTTTGTTTTAGTGGGTTACTGTAAATAGTTCCCTTGTGAGTGATGCCCATGGAACATGCCGTGTCTACCATACTGTACCTGTGCTTACTAATAAATGTAATTTAATATAAACAAGTAAAAAATATATGAATTATTAAACAGATGTACAATTATTATTTTTTGTAACTGCTTGAGTGCTGGCTAGATGTTTTTGACTTCTTTTGATGTGAAAATAGAGTCAGTGACATTGAATTTTTTTTTAGGCCGCACTGGAAGTTGGCTTAGATCTCGACAGAATCAGAGAGGCTCTTCGCTGTAAGATGGAACGAACAGGCTTTCCCTACACAAGTTCTGATGCACTTATTGAGGCTGTATTGGATCTTCCATCTGATATTGCTTCATCAATACCAACCAGAGGAAACACATCGTTCACTGGACAAGAAAGGTCCAACCGACCAGTTTCAGAAGACATCCTCGTACGAAATCATGGCTCCCTGAATGTGTCCAAGTCATTGCCTTCCATAGCTGGTTGCCAAAGTGAGCCAACTTTACAGGGGCAAGATGTGAAAACTCAGAGCATGCCCCGCCTGACACATGAAAAAAATTCCAAGAAACTACTAGAAAGTGGTGAGTTTCGAGTTCATAATTTTATAAATATTAGTTCTTGCTCTTGCTCTCATATAAACACCTATGTTACACTGTATTCATTACATGTAACATATCACCTTTTTCTTTATGTGCTACAACACTCCTTGGAGCAGTTTGGCCTTCTCTACAGCAGCTCTCAATTTCTTTCAATCTAGTGTGTAGGCTGTCCCATTTCTAATTTCCAGTCTTTTGATGTCGTATAACACATCATCCTTCCTAATTTTTGGTTTTCCTTTCTTTCGGATTGAGAATGGGCACCTGTTAAAAGTTTTCTTTTTCTGCTTTGCCACATTCATTCAGCAAAGATGTTTCAGCCAACTTAGCCTTAGAGCATTAACGTAATTTAAAATTATCTTATTCTTAATTAAATTGTTAAGTTCAATGTTATACCTGATTCCCTAAATACCATCAGTGTTCTTTTTGGCCCGAAGATTCTTCTCATTAATTTTCTTTCAAAAATTAACCATATTTCTGTATCATATTCTTTCATTGCTAACATCACGAGTGCATATGTTACTTCTGGTGAAATAATTGCTTGCTGTAATCTCAGTTTTGCTCCCTTGAATAACAGGTTATTTCTAAATAGTTTATCTGCAAAATATTATCTATTTCCTGCTGCAATTCTTTTGCTATTTTTTTCTATTATATTTGTTCTGTTTATCTTGTAGTTAAGGTTAAAAAGAAGGATCTGACTTCCTAGTGGGACATTTTATTTATATCCTTGATTTCATATGCATCCACTTCAAACTTCATAAATTTAATTTTCTGATTATTGATTTACAGTACATATTGTGCTGCTATTTAAGCTCTATGAATTCTTTTCTTGTCTGTGCTGTTATAAGCAAATCCATCTGCTGATGCCAGACATTGACTCAACCTAGAGATTATATTGCCTTTCACATTAATTTGCTCTAAAATTACATCTATTATAGTTATAAAACAGAATTGTGGACCCCAAATTCAACTTGGAATTCATCACTTAATTTGTTACCCACTTCTACTCTGGCTTTACTGTCAGTGAAGATTATCATTATTATATGTATTAATTCATCCTTTGTTCATTTTTTCAATAATTTTGTTTCTCAGCATTAAGTCAAAGACTTATTCAAAATCAATAAACACATACTGTTCTATTCCACTTTCCAGGCTTTTCTCTTATAACTGATTAAAAATGTATCATGCACTGTTGATCTGTTTTGTGAGAAGCCTGTTTGACTATCACTCAATTTACTTTCTATGAATTCTCTAAGTGTTATTTAATACTGTTGTAAATATTTTATATACTATATTTAACAAGGAGATTGACCTGTGATACTGACACTCAAATCAGTCTCCTTTCTTATACTATATGGGATTAATAACACTTTCGTTCCTCTGGCTTTCGCAGTTGGGGTGTTCACCAGATTTTAAACATAAGTTCAGGAGTCTTTTCCAAAGTGTTCTTCTGCCAAATCTTACAAGTTCTGATGCAATCTATTTTTGGTGGTTTTTAAGTTTTTGATTATATGGCAAATATTGTTAAAGGATGGTTCAGATATTGTATTTTTGCCTTCATTGTAGTTTATCAATTACATTGGATATATCAACATTTTTATATTTCTTTGTTTATATAGTTCTTCATAGATCTTCCATCTTTCTAACACTTGCTTTTCATGAGTAGTATTTCCCCATTTGTTGCTTTACACGTGTCAATACTTAATTGATTGGTTTCCTTTTTCACACTTCACCAAAGAATTTCCTGAATTCATTTTTTCTGTAATTATTAATTAAGGAGCCCTTTATTTTCCCATTCAACCAGTTCTTTTTCTTATTTAAACAGATGGTTTGCTCTTCTCCAAAGTTTTATAATTTTCTTAGTTGTTCCTTTCCTCTAATTGTAATGCTTTCTTTGCTGCATCATTTTTACTTTCTCGTAGGTATATACAGGATAATATACGTAGTATAGAGAAAGATACGTAAAGCTGTGGAAAAAGATTTCAACAGAAATACACGTTTAGGGATCCCTTGATACTAAAAAAGTGTTTTTTTCTTTTCATTGCTTCACTACATCCGTCTGCCCCTCCCTCTGTCTGTCCATCTGACTGTGAACACTACTTGTGCCTAAACCATAGTAAGGATTTTTTCCAGAATGGATATTCCCAGTCGATCTGGCTCAACTCGAGGCACTGCTAGTTTTAATTACTTTCTTTAAAATTTGTGGGTACTTTACATGAAGCCCTGGGACACTCAAAATTTTCTCAAAATGGCTCCAAATTTTTTGAAAGAGTAGAGTAAACCACACTTGTGAAGATGGCATAGGTCCATTTTTCACTATTAACTCTGAATTTTTGAAAATTGCAAAATTTTGAATTTTTCTGGCATCTTCCTACAAGTATAAAATTGAAGATAAAGATTTGTTCTTCATAATTAGTTCTTTTATTGAGGTCATGTACATTTTTTTGAAACTTTTAGTAGCTTTCACGCAATATTGTGTGCATTGTGTGCAATATTAAAAAACAACAAAAAACATATTTTCTTGAAAACAGCTCTAAATTTTCTCTGTAAACTTTTGGTAGGGATAGTTCTAAATGTACTCCATGATATGGCACAAATGCCATTTTTCTCTTTTCTTTTGTTTTTCAAAAATTAGAAAAAAGTAATTTTTTGACTTGTCTCTCATATCATAAATATTTATTTTAGCAGCAATTTGTTCATATTATAGTATTTATGAGTATATGTGCTTTAAATAATGTCATATAAAGTTTCTCAAAAACTCAACAATTTTCTGTTAAAATGAGCCCAAAATTCCACATTTTCAGAATTGCTCGGATGCCACTTTCTGAAACACAGCTCCAAATTTTTGCTTCAACCTTTTCTTATAGATAGTGCTAATTGCACTCTTTAAGATATAATTCTTTTTCCTCTATTCTTTTGTTTTCTGAAAAATTACATAAATGTATTTTTTTAAATCTCCCACGCCTTTAATATACACATTTACAGCAATGTGTAAACACTATTGTATTTTTGAGTGAAAGGGTTTCAAATGAAGTTGATCGAAAACTCAAAAATTTTCTGTGAAAAAAGCATCAAATTTCGCATTTATGGTAACGCTTAAATGCCATTTTTTTAAAAATGGCTCCAAAATTTTCATTGAACATTGCCATTTAGGACAAGGTTTTACTTTTCTTTAATATTCTTTAAGTAATATATCGGTTCTACTTGACCGAAAAATTGATATATAGAAAATGTATACTACATATATAGAGAAAATGAATACGAGAAAGAGTGTGCCATTCTGTAACACCACTAGTTTACTTTCTCACTGCTTCTTTCGCAATAGAAAGGAAGTTATGTAATGCTGCGCAAAAAAAACGAAAATTGAAAATATTCAAAATTTATTTGGCGTCTTCCTACGACTACAATTATGAAGATAAACATTTTTACTTTCTCGCACTTACTAACATAAGAAGAGAAAGCATTGTAATTGTGCGCCGGAAAACTGCAAATTTTTGACACAAGAACTCTTATTGCTAGGCTCTGGTTAGGAAAAAGTGGATAAATCCTGTTGCTAAATAGAAAAAAAAACTCTTAACACGTGGTGTAGCCAGAATCTATATTTTGTGCATCCTTCATACTGAAAAATTGATTGATGATAAAAGGTTCGTCCGCCCATACACAACTGGCGCCTAAACTGTTCAACCAATTTTCTCCAAAATGGATATTCCGTAATGGTTCTGCTGATGTCACGTCCCCTGGATTTATCTCTTTATAAAGGTCACGTACAAGTTTTTGTAGAAGTTAGTACTTTTAGCGTAATTGCTGTTTGAAATTAATGAAAAATATTTAATGGAAAATATATGGACGTCCTGTCATACATAACGATAAACACTGTAATATTGCAAGAAAGGATGTGCTGTTGTAATACCACTAGATTTTTAATGAATTGTGTTCATGAAAAATAGATCTAAAGATAATGTCATGCTCAATTATTTGAAAACATTAGTATTTTGTGCGAAATTTTGTGTCAAACTTGACAATTGTTATTTTCTTTAAACCATTTTTTCTAAACCACAGCACATGTTTTAATTAAATTGGGGTGTTAGATAGCATAAAGGATGCTTAAGAGAATGGTGCAGGTCTCATATTCATTTGACAAAATTTTAAAATAACTTTTAGGATCTCCCATTCCTCATTTATTTCTACATATTCTTCATATCTTTTTTAACGTTTTGGAAATTATTTTTTGTATTTTTTTATCTTTCTAGGATTTTTTGTGTTTTCTATATTCCATCTTTTGGGGTTTTCAGATTTCAATGATATAATTGAATTATCCATATGGGTTTTTATTTTATAAACATGTAATTTTATTTATTTTATTCTATCTATGCCCACTACTCTCTTTAATTCCAATTACTAAACTATAATCAATATGTTCGACTGGAATATCCACTGCAGAAAATGTATTTTGTGGGTCGACAAAGCTGTCCATACGGAATCACAGTGACGAAACTATACATAAGGAATACTTCTTTAAGAAATGTTTGGATTATAAGAATTTTGGAAACCTTTACGAAATCAGAGAAGCTTGTTCTGCTATAAAACCTTTATAATTCAATTTCTCTTTAAATGGCTTCAAAACACAACTATCTTTCCCTACACACATATACATCTGTGATTTCCCCTTATAAACATGGCCATGTTCCATTACTATTCTTAATTTGATCTACACTTACGTCTAATGATAATACTTGGACTTCCTACATTTCGCAAATCTTATTATTTATTTTCTCACCCTGTTCATTCCTCTGCCTTCTTGTTTGCTGATATTCTGCCGTTATCTCCAGTCCTCAGAAGTGTTCTCCCACGTGTCATCGATCTCATTCAGTACTTTGTTTTTTCTTTCTTTCTTTTTTGATCTCGTAATTTTTCACCATTCTAAATTCTTTTCCACCATTAACACTTACATCTGGTCACAATTAAATTCTAAACTTATCTCGACTATTGTATTCCAACATGCTCGCGCGACCACAGTTTGAGCAATTCTCCTTAGACTGACATGTGCTGACATATTCAACCACGTTCACAGTTTGAACTCTTCTCCCACGCAGTTCATAAACTGTGTCGTTCACTTGTCTTTCTTGATATGCAGTATTAGCGTAGACTAAGGAAGTATAATTCTTCTCTCTGTGGTAATAGTCCCAAAATCATTTCTTCTTCGTAACCTTTGTGTCACTCCCTTCCTTGTTTAATATCTACTTCTCTCCTGATTAGATAATCGCCTATATGCATCTGATCCTGATTACTCCGTAACATCCAATCTTCCTGTTTCCTAATTTTAATTATTTTCATGGAAATTCCTCATGTGTCTATAATTGATTCTTTATTAAAAAAGTTTTCCTCTGCCTATTCATCATTCACCTCTCCCATTAATTTCCCATTGTTTGTGTGTGTAATACACGGTTAATGCTTATCCCCATTGTTATCGTTAAACCTATTTTAATATCTTTGTAGTAAATTTCTTTTTAATTATAACTGGTTTGGTCCTCAAATGACCCATCACAATACGTTTATCAGTATAGGTTTATCTGCATTTTTTGTTTTACAATAACTTTCAGAAGGTAATGGTCAGAATCAGTGTTTGATCCTTGAAGAGATCTAACATCTTCTATTATGTCTTTTTTGGTTCTTTTTACCAGTACATGATTTATCTGGTTCACCATCCTCAAATCGGGTAATTGTCATGTTCCTTTATGTATGCCTTTAAGCTGGAAGAGCATCACCCTCTGCAAAACCACATGAAAATCACATTCACCATTTTCGTTGCTATCCTCATGCAAAGTATATGGACCATTTATTGAGAGAAAACAACTTCATTCCGTAGCTGTGAAAATAATATCTCAAAGGATTATTATACAAAATTGAATGAATGCCTTATTTTACGTGGCGAGACTCAGGCCATGAGGCCTGCTCTTCCGTCTAACCACACAAATTTCGTTACGCTCCTTTCACCTACTAGGGATGAAAGAAGGTATTACTTGGGCGACAAAACAGGCAGTTTGAATTTAGTTCAGAGGCTTCATTTAGGCTTGAGGATCTTTTACATGCGGTAAATCTACTAACATGGGACAGCCGGCTTTACTTCCCCTCCGAAGGAACGCGTGCAAAAAAAGTTTTTCGTCCCTAAAAATCCACGACTTCAATCGGGTTTGAACCCGTAAACTTGGGTATAAGAGCCCGATACTCTAACTGTTAAACCATGGCCGCCGCAAATCACTCTTAGGTTCTCCAGATTTAAAAACGTTTTCATTACCAGGATGGAGGATTATTCGAGGCACTCAATGCCTTGACAAAGACGCAACCAAAGAAAGAAAGAAAAAGCATATCTCTCTTTGTCTTGTTTAATAATCAGTAATTGGATCTTCACTCTGGCAAACCAAATAAATTTTTGACACTCTTGTTTGGCACTGTTGTTATGAGAGTCAGAGAACCAATTTTAAATAATTTCCTAACATTTATAAGCAAAAAGAAAGGCTTTTGAGGACATTAAATTGGAACTGAAATCATGGAGCACCAAAGCTGCTTATCAAGTGCATAGTGAAGAGTTCAGAGAACTACTTCATTTGTGTTTTTCTTCTTTATCAGGCTGAAGATCAACTCCTTATCACAACTTATCAGCTCTCTCGGGTTTTCTTATCTACTGAATAACATTTTGCAAAGATTGAGTATTGAGATTTATTTGGGAAAAGTTGGAGGACATTGTCTAATTTCCCTCAATTTAATACAACATGAATGTGAATAAATGATTGATTCAGGTTCTGAGGAGTTTGAATGCAAGAGGTTAACTTTGGCACTAGTTTTCTTAAATTTTCATTCAAAATTGAACGATGTTTTTTCTTTAAGATTATTTCAGAACCATAAGAAATACTTGATTTAATTTTTCTGCATTTTTCGACGTTCAGTTAGTTATGGAACATACATGCATTTGTTTGTAAAACTAAAAAATATTTCTCGCAATTATTTATGCAAACAATTTATTTCTGTGAATTAATTACCATTAAATGTATTCCTTAATGTATTTCTTAAATATATTTCCTTAAATTTCTTCAGTTATTCGAAAGAAACTGCAGTGTGAGTCTGGAATGTTTTGTGTAAAGTAAGAGGGAGGCCCTGTGAATGATGCTTCTTTTCTCCTATTTATCATAAACTATCTTCCTATTTCTTTTTTCTGTCCTTAACTAAAAGAAGATTCTTTGTCAAGCTTTATGCCATGTCATAGTAACTATTCATTGGTGTTATAACAACAAATACTTTCTCACATTATTTCTAACTTTTGCAATTTTCGAAAATTCAGAGAGTTCAACAAAAATGATACCTGTGCCATTCTTTTACTCATCCCTTTTTTATGGATAGAACAAGGGATGCATAAAAGTTTTATTTCTTTGAGAGAAAGAGAGTGAGAGTGTGTGTGTGTGTGTGAGAGAGCGAGTGTGTGTGTGTGAGAGAGCGAGTGTGTGTGTGTGTGTGTGTGTGTGTGTGTGTGAGAGAGCGAGTGTGTGTGTGTGTGAGAGAGAGAGCGTGTGTGTGTGTGTGTGAGAGAGAGAGAGCGAGTGTGTGTGTGTGTGAGAGAGAGCGAGTGTGTGTGTGTGAGAGAGAGCGAGTGTGTGGGTGAGAGAGAGAGAGTGTGTGGGTGAGAGAGAGAGTGTGTGTGTGAGAGAGAGAGTGTGTGGGTGAGAGAGAGAGAGAGTGTGTGTGAGAGAGAGAGAGTGGTGAGAGAGAGAGTGTGGGTGAGAGAGAGAGTGTGTGGGTGAGAGAGAGGTGGTAAGTGAGAGAGAGTGTGTGGGTGAGAGAGCAGAGCGGGTGAGAGAGAGAGGGTGAGAGAGAGAGAGTGTGGGTGAGAGAGAGAGAGAGTGTGGGTGAGAGAGAGAGAGAGGTGGGTGAGAGAGGAGAGGAGAGTGGTGAGAGAGAGAGAGAGGTGTGGGTGCAGAGAGTGTGGGTGAGAGAGAGTGTGGGTGAGAGAGAGAGAGTGTGGTGAGAGAGAGAGAGAGAGTGTGTGCAGAGAGTATGTTGGTGAGAGAGAGGTGTGTGTGAGAGAGAGAGAGAGAGTGTGGTGAGAGAGAGAGTGGTGTGTGAGAGAGAGTGTGTGTGTGAGAGAGAGAGTGTGTGAGAGAGTGTGTGTGTGTGAGAGAGAGAGTGTGTGTGTGTGTGAGAGAGAGAGTGTGTGTGTGTGTGTGAGAGAGAGAGAGTGTGTGTGTGTGTGAGAGAGAGAGTGTGTGTGTGAGAGAGAGAGAGAGAGTGTGTGTGAGAGAGAGAGAGAGAGAGAGAGTGAGAGAGAGTAATAAAGTAAGTAAGTAAATCGATGACATCTTAGAAAAGCTCTTTTTAACATCAAAAAACTTTCAATTTCATTTTTATATAACAATCTAGCTTTTTGGCCTGGGTATTTATTAACTGCCCCACCAAGAGTAGTTTTTGTCAAACCATTAAAGCATATGGATAATAGGAACATGTTTGAAAACCACGTATTTAATTATGTAGAAATAGTTTAGTGTTAGTTAACATGAGGGAAACAAGACAATACAAGGCTTAGGAGCAGTCTGTAAATTACATAACATGAATTTGGAGTATCTTGAATCTCCCTCCTAACGCGTGCTTGAACCACCCTAAATAATTGTATGATGCTTGTGACAACACTCCCCCCCCCCCCATTTGTAGTAAGTAAAAACATATTATATAACAGTAAAAACCATTTATATTTTTTTTGTGTTATGTATTAAAATTAATGGTAATTAATGTGAGAATTAGTTGATGATGCTAACCGCACCTAACAATAAGATTGAAGACAATTTTTGAGTGAAGGCAAGATGCCTAGGCTAGAAAATTTCTGACAACAATCCATGCACCTACCACTGTGGATAAAGCATGGGTGAGATATTTCTGTGTCAATTTATTGTAGTAAATATATTTATTTACTGTGCCTACAATCGGATTTTAGAAAATACTATAAATCAGTTTTGAATATTTTCTTCGTAATTTACAGATTCAATCATTATATCATTTATGAAAATGTTTCCATTTATTGTAACATATATATCATTATTCATTTATATTTTTGTAATTTAATTTGTATCTTAATGTTGTAGTACCAAACTGAATTAGAGGAATTATTTCACAAAGTGTTAATATTTTTTTAAAAAATGAACATTACATAACACCTCCTACTCCTATGTAGTATGCGTTATGCTGCCTCAAGCACCCTCCCCCACCTTTGCTCTTTAGCATTATGTAATTTAGGGAGAACCCCTCGTCTGCATTATGGTATAAAATGGGTTGGATGGACCTTGTTAATTGTGGTTTCCAAAGGTTCGAGCCTCACTGTCAACTTGGAAATGTTCAAGTTAGCAAGTTAAGGTGGGCATGCCATTTTGTTTCTTCAAGCTTACTTAACTAACTGCCATATTACATTAATAAATTTTGATCTGCCGTCTATTATCCTGCACATCTCTTATGTTCCATTTATATATTTGCTTTGATTGTCAAAAAAACTCTCATGCCCTCCTCCCTAAACCCTAACATATTTACAGTTGAACATGTGATATATTAGGCAAGTTCAACAAGCATAGTTGTTATGCCATCAGAAGAGAGGTTCATGGTAATTTAATGTAAACTTTATAAATGAAAAGGGACAAACAGTGTACCATTGGAACCTAGAGTTAAAGATGGGGGAGGGGGTGGAATACCAAATATTCTTGTGTGACAAATATCAACATTTTGCATGAAACAATATCCCTTGATATCAATATGACCATCTTCATTAATGTCAAACTGTGTTTAGCAGTGTTCAGTTGTAGTTAATCATGTTCCAGATAACTGTGGCTTTCTAATTTTGATTTTATCTCCTATTATCATTTATGATGGGCTTCTCAAGTCATTTTTTCCTTTTATTACTATTCTTTCCGAATTTTGCCATTACTATTTTCTTTGCTAATTAAAAACATTAACATATCAGTTTCCATGGATATAAAAGAGAGAAGTTTTTTCCAGTGTTTTATATTGTATGTGTGTATTTATGTCAATTAGTGTTCACAAATATTTTTGGATATAAACCTTACTGTGAGTTAGAAAGGTAAAATTGTAATTTACATGCTTAATTTTGCTTAGAGTCATCTCTTGAAGAAGAGAATCGCAGACTGAAGGAAGCGAGGCTGTGCAAGATCTGCATGGATGAAGAAGTGGGTGCAGTTTTTGTGCCTTGTGGTCATTTAGCTACATGTGTAAACTGTGCAGCCAGTGTACAGGACTGTCCCATGTGTCGACAGCCTATCAAAGCAACTGTGCGAACATTTTTGTCATAAAACTGACGTTGAGAAAAGTTATTGATGATAATTTCTTTAATCTGTAGTGTACTGTGATGAACATTGGTTTTTAAATTTTTCTTATCACACCTGGACTATTTTTGTTATTGGAATTTTATTAGCATTACCAAACTGTGATATTTATTATAATTTTGACTGTGCTGTTTATTTTTTTAAGAATATAATGTAATTATCTTAATTTATGTGAGATTATGAATTGTTAATTTAAGATAGAACAGAATTGGCAAATAACATGACAGTTGATCAGTTAAGACAAGAAAGATTCTCTAGCTTTTAATTTAATTCCATTCTCAACTCAACTGATTGCTGATAAATTGAAGAGCTTATTTCTAAAAGATGAATTTCCATTTTTGTATATTTTCTAGTTGTATGTATCAATTTATTCTTCAGGCACTTCTCCATCATGCTGCCAAATAAAATGTTCGAAAATAGTGTGTCTCCTATTTTATTTGGTATCCAAAAATTAATAAAACTAATGTTGAATTTAATTACTTTCCCTTCTGGAACAATTTTACTTCTTGGAGATGCATTGCTTAGGAAATAAGATCTTCAATTTTCTGAATTTATATTTGTGGGTACAGATAGAAAACGTACAAATGTAATAGATAGATTTTTACACACATTTTCTCATTAAAAAAATCATAAATTATAATGTAAATTCACTTGTGATCATTACAGTAACCTATTTCTTTAATTTTCACATATACAGTACATGTAGTGGTCAATGAAAGAACTGTAAGAGTTTCTGTAGTTTGAGTCAAATAGTCAACTAGAACCAGCATTGCTCTAAAGAAGGCTCTAGTCTGATGGTCGAAACATCAGCCACAATGATACGGATGTTGCTCATCATGAACGGCCAAGAACCAAGTTGCATCTGAATCACAGCTATGTATGAAAGACTCTCATAAGGGAAGCTCTTAATATGAATTTCATATTGTTTACAGCCTATAAGAGGGATAACATTTCCATGCATATAAAAAGAAATAAAATCTGCAATTCTAGAAAGTCTTTGATTCTCTTACATTCTTTTACTCTTTCTTAATTTATTTTCTCTTCTCTTAAAATTTTTACTCTTGCATAATTTTTAACATTTCCTCTGAAGCATTAATTGGTATTTCATTATACATGACATCTTTGAATAATAATTTAATGTAAAAGATCTTTCAATAGCCAATCTAATTTTTTAAGAAATCGTTGTTAACATGCATAACATGTTTTGCACATGTATGGTTAAATGGGAGAGTGATAAAGAATAATACTGATATTAACCTGGCAAAGGTGGAGCTTATTTGACGAATTTAGTTTCAGTGGATCATTGCACATTGCAATTTATTATTAGTTTCTATAAAATCTTCCTTTTTTAAATATTGTTTCATAAAATATTTTTCAAGATTTTTATTCTTAAGTAAATGCAATATTATAGAGGTTGCACATCATTTACTCAAATTTTTTATATCTACTCTCTGTATGTTGAATCTCTACAGTTGTATTTTTCTTTGGTCTGGATATTATACTACAGGTGGATGGGTTTTTTTTGCTTGTTTTGGGCTAGCAGTCTTAAAAATGTTCTGATGAAACCGTGTATAGGCTACATAGTATACTCTCTGCCTCTATATTGAATGTCCTGATTTGCTGTCCGGTTAGAAAGGTGAGGTCAAATTCCATTCTAATCTCCCCCAAAATATTTATTGAGATCACCATCATAAAGCATCAAGTCTGAAGTAAAATTCCAAAATATTTTTCTAATAGTTGCAATAACTATTAGAAAAACAACTGATTTTGAAAAGAATTTTTACCAATTTTCTGAAATGGAATGCATTCTACTTTAAAATGGTCAATTAATGACTCCTCTATTAATCTAACAATCATTTTCTGCCTATGAAATGATTTAGAGTGGAAAAAGTGAAAACTGTTTTGGCATTTATTTTTTTGTAAGTGTTCCGTTTAATGTTCTAGACACATAACTCGTTAGTGAAGAATTTTTTAGGAAAAGTTGCGAGAGAAAAAGTCACTTTAAGATAAATATTCTACACTGAGAAATTACAGAACGTTAAGAAATTATACAGTCTATTTCTGTTTTTCATGGAACTAGTTAAGGCTCCCAAGAGTTTTAGAAAAACATAAGAAAATTATTTATCGATTCGGACTTCATTTAATAATTTTAACACAATCCTAATTAAAATTTTCCTCGCGCATCAGTGCTTCTTACGTTGTGATGCACTGACGGTATTACAAAGTGGTGGGAGCAGTTCTTAGCTCATTTATCTCCTTCCCTGACGTATGCACCACGGTTATGACCAATTATGACGATAATGGGATTTCTGAAGACTGGAGTCAGAGTAGACATAAGCCTTTATTCTTGGAGATTTGACCTCGGCTGTACAAAAGACTTGTAGAGATGAAGATAAGATAGATCATTTGCGAAATGAAACAGTTTCTGAGTAAAAATAAAATGTATAGTTATTTCCATGTCTCAGAAGTTGAATTCATGTCAGTTTCTTCTGGAGAATGGTTACTTTCCAGGGATTTTTTGTTGTTGTAAGAATGAATGAGTTGCCTACAGAGTTGTCAATTGTACTAACGAGTTCGTTCGCAGAGTAGAAATACTAACGAGTTAGTTGTTGAATACCACAATAATGAATTTATGAAATTCACTATTTAAAATTCGAAAATTATTAGCTGCAACGGCAATCGAAAACGATGCGTCAGATACCTCGGACTTTTAAAGATATGTTTTATGTTTCGGATCCTTTACGATTCTTACTGAAATCTCCAATATTGCACATTTATTGTTCAGTGAATGCCGTATTCTCCGTGTATGTCATAAAAAACGAAGGTTAAACAATTCTTCGTATTCACAATAATTTATTTTGACTTCGAACAAACCAGGTATCCATTAAATGGCAACACTGGAATGCCAAGAAAGGTCGTCGCCGGACGCGACGTAAGCACGCCGTCACGGTCGTTTCCACGAAACTCCCCTCCACCTATGACGAATAACGTTGCCAGTAGGAGGGGAAGGGGCAGTCTGCTAGAGGGCGTAGGCACTTTTCGTGTTTCTCATCTATAGTTCGTGATAGAGATAGTGCAATTCTTTGCGTCTGAGCTTCCAACAGTTAAGCTTCGAGGGATTTGTTCGCTTACAAAGGTATAGTGTGTTAACTATTTGTATTTTTAATAATAATACTTATACTTTGAATGAAAGTCTACCTTACTTTGAATGGTTCTTGGATGTCTGCTTCACAGATTAATTTGTTGATTACTTTCTTTTATTTGAGGTTTGATTGCAAATGTTAAATTTTCAATTTGCAGGTAGTGGAGGCGACCGAAATTGAAAAGGATTTTGGCATGGCAAGCTCAGACAATGGTAGGAGAAACAGAGTTTTCGATACTGCAATGGCGGCGCCAGTCGTTGAGAGACCTCGATCATATTTTGCACCTAACACTTTACTGAATTTGAAGTCAAAAGAGGATAGATTAACGACATTTTCCGGTTGGCCAGTATCATTTATGAACGAAAATTCATTGGCAACTGCTGGTTTCTATTATTTGCACAAAGACGACGTTGTTCGTTGTGCCTTCTGTGGTGTGGAAGTGGGACACTGGGAGGAGGGGGATAACCCAATGGAAGAACACAGGCGTTGGTCACCGTCATGTCCTTTACTACGAAAATCAACAGCGAGTAACGCCGGAAGCAATGCAGCGTCGACGACAAATGGCAACGGCAACCCAGTTTACGACGAATGCGGCTTATACGGCATCGAAATTAGGCCTAACTCCGGCCCAGAAAATGGTTCGTGTTTTTGCCAGAGTTGACTTCTTAGCTTATTAAGGTGGTATGTTCGTGTCCGTCGCTAGTGGAACACTCCCATTTTTTACATTACGGATTAACAATAGCTGCTTATAAACGTGAACGAAGCATTTTAAGTAATTTGTACATAGTTAAGAGTATTGAATAGCTGCTCTAGAAAAACGTTTACTAATAAATTTAGTCCTTAGCATGATTTCAAATGTTGGCAAGGCCTAATTGGTGTACTAGTAGGTTGACATTGTTTACTATGGAAGTAAATTATCGTCAAAAGGTATGGGGCTCAAAATTTTCAGTGGTTTTATCTCATACCCCAAGAGAAACTGTGGCGACAAAAGCAAGAATTGTGCAGCCAAGACCTTAGATACTCTATATTTGAATTCAGGGTTGAATGTCTTGATACAGCATAACTCCTAGGCTGAAAGCCAATGCTTCTGGTTGCAATGAATTAGCAGCATTTTTTAAAATTAATTATTCCTCAGAATGCCTCATGAGGCATGTCACATTTAAAACCCTCAGATGCAAAAAAATATACAACTTATTGAATTAAAGAAAAAAAAAAAAAGAAACTTTCACTGTAGGACTTAAAGAACTTTAAAAAACATGCGTACAAATGTTTTTCCTTAAGAGTCTGTACTAATTTAAACTTATTTACTTCAAAAATTAGGCTGATGTTTATATTTTTTATTTTATTTCTTACCCTCTTACACAAATTTTTGCTTTTATTTGAAGTATTTTTGGGGGAACTTCGCTGTGGTCGATCCAATGAACATACTACCTTAAGTTGATCTGAATGTTAATTTTTTATTTATTTATCTGATTAGGTAAACACTTGCTGGAGCAGTTGGGAGTAAACAAAAGTCGAGGGCCTGCACACAGGGCATATGCAAGCCACAACGCACGAATGAAGTCTTTTGAGACTTGGCCTTTATCATTGAAACCACGACCAGAAGAACTGGTAGAAGCAGGCTTCTTTTATACAGGTTATTTTTAATTAAATATGGATCGTGATTATTATAGTGTTAAAAACAAGATAAATCAGTGAAATGTGTAACATCATTTATTCGTATATTTTTGTGTTTTCAAAGTATTAAAAATCTGAAAGTTACTGTATTCTCTTGACAGGTAAAGGTGATCAAACATTATGCTTCAATTGTGGATGTGGTTTAAAAAATTGGGAGCCAACCGATGATCCTTGGGTAGAACATGCAAAATGGTCCTCTCAATGTTCATTTGTAGTTCTGAACAAAGGGAAGGACTTCATACAGAAAGCAATGTCCAAAGAGCAGCCTTTGTTACAACCAGAAGTGAGTATATATTTATTTTGATGTTTTGTCACTAGTGTGTAGTTTGTGACTGATTTCCATGAGTCACTGAAATGTATTTTGAAGATAGTAGATTGGTTACCGTATCTTGTTTTTATAAAATAACTCTGTTTAAATTCAAATTAGCATATTATGTAATGTAATGTCTTAAACCATCATAAACTATTTTTTCTTAATAAATTGCTTTATTTTTACAGGATATCGAAAACCTCAATATTAAGGAGGAAAAGCAAATGGCGATATCTGCAAATTCTTGGTGAGTATTCATTCGTTCACACTTTCTCATGTAGTGTTGAGAAGAAATTGTACAGCTGCAGGGGACCCCCCCATGTGTTTTGCAAGTCTAAGATAGTAAGATAGTGGATTTTTCTTCATCCAGTATGTAGTAAATGACGGTCTTGAATTTGTAGTGTAATCAGACACCAGCTTTGTTATGTCGGTCCACATGTTTAGAACTAGTGCTAAAGTTGTACAGTACTAGTACTATGCTCACACTTTTTCTTGATACCTGAGACCCCTAGTCCTCTCTCAGCACGGCCCGGTAGAAAACACCAGCTCCACTCGGATCGTCACGGCTCAGTTAGCAGTGCTGCCTACCATCTTAGTTACTTGTCATTGCTATCTAGTCCAAGACACGCTATTACCTCAGTTCTAATAATTGTGCTATTACGCTCAGTTTTCCGCCGTTGAAGTTGACAGCACTGCACTGCTGACTAGTACTTAGTAGTGTAAAGTTGTACTGATATTTCCCAGATCTGACTTATGACCCCTCAGATTTGAAAGATGTTTCAATTTGTAGTTGGATGTGAAGCTCAAATCTCACTTTGGAAATTTTTTCAAAACTACTCAAAATTATTGCTTTAATAGAATAACATTGTAAATAATGGTGCACATCTGATTTTAAGTAAAACAAATTTTTGAAATTTGGAAAGATTAAATTATTTTGACATCCTTAGTCTAAATTGTTGAATGTTCCCAATTTCCTTAGTGAAATCTGTTCTTAAGATAAGATTGTGTACAATTTTTTTATATTAGCTAAATCTTAAATTAAAATAGTGTAAACAAGCACTTCATGAATTCGTATTTGTCACAATTTTGAAGTTTTATCAACCAAGTGTCATGCGCACTCACACGCGCACAAAAACTACTAAGCTTTTGCTCTTAGATTGATTTGATAAGATAGTATTGTGATCATATCTTGCTCACCATAGGTTGAAGATTCTTGTTCTGATAAATGCAAGTGTTGGGCCATTAATTTTGCATCCATTTGCCAAGTAATATGTAGTATCATGAAGTTGGTAGCACTGGATGTGAAATTGTGGGTCAGAGGAAGGGAATGTAAAACAGGTATTTGTTTGCAAGTCCATTAAGTTTCTTTAACTTTCTCTGCTTACAAAAATACTAGGTAAATAGAGATATAATTGTGTGCTGGAAAAAAGTGAATTTTCAGCAGAACTCTGATGTTGGAAATGAAAGTGGAAAAATCCTGTTTCTGAATACAGAAAATTTCTCTAATGCTTGGTGTAGCCAGACTCTGTTTTGAGTCCTTGGTATCAAAAAATTGATGGACAGCAAAATGTGTGTTCATCTGTTGTCAGTGCTAGTGCCTAAACTGTTTAGCTGAATTTCTTTAAAAAAATTATATTTCCCAATCAAACCAAACAAACTTGATGCTTCGAAAGCTTTAAACTTCTTTATTATTATTTTTATTTTTGAGGGTGTTTTATATGAAGCCACACAAACATTTTCAAAATTTTCTCAAGTCACCCAATTTTTAGATCAAACCTTTTCTTCAGATAATGTTAAGAACGCTTAAGAGAATGGTGCAATTCATTCAAATCCCAGATTATTGAAAATGGTAGAAGTGCAATTTTTGGAGGTGTCTACAACTGTAATATTGAATGAAATAAGTTATTTAAAGAACTGTCTTTAAGGAACATTTGTTAAATTTTTGGAAATGTGAGTAGTTTGTGTAATTTTGCACAATGTAGGCAATTTTTTTCTCTAAAAATACTCCAAATTTTTTTTACCTTTGTTTTTTGTCCCCACAGATAAAGGGATGTTTAAAAGAATGGTACGGTTTCATTTTCGCTGAATTCTCTGAAACTTCGAAAATCATAAATTTAGAAAGAATGCGAGAAAGTGTGTGCTGTTGAAACACCATTAGTTTTGTATACTTATACTGTGATTTTAATGTGTTTTATATGTCTAAAACATATAACAATCAAGTTGTGGGTATTAACATGTTTTTCAAAAAGTTCTTTATACTGCAACATGAGAAAGAAATCTTTACTACTCAAAATTTGATTCATTGTTACTTTCATATCCACTACTTGTGCAGTATAGAGAAAGTATTGTATTGCTGCAAGGGGAAAAGTGATTTTCAGATGGAAGAAGTCACTGATAATGAAAATCTCATTCTTGTAGGTAGTAAATTACTTCATCAAACAGTTAGTTACAATCTATTTGGTGGGTCCTTAATACTGAGAAATCAATTGACAGCAATATGCCTGACAGTCTGTGGACAATGCCTAAGACTAAACAATTAGCAAAAATCAAGATTTCGTCATCAACTGGACTGATGTCTTGTTCTCTTGAACTTGAAACTACTATTTCGGTTTTTGGGGCTACTTTATGATGCAACATTTTCAAAATTTTATCAAAAATGGCTCCAAATTGTTTCTTAAAGTTTTCCTCTGGTAGAGGAGAAGACGCATAAAGAAATGACATAGGTAGCATTTTCATTGCTCTCCCTAACTTTTCAAAAATTGATGAAGTTAGAAAATTTTAAGGTGTCTTTCCACAACTACAATATTGAAGATAGAATATTTTTCCCTTAATGAAATGTTGTCAAAAACACCTTTTTTAAAAAGGTCATGTTCAATTTTTTGCAAATATGAGTAGCTTTTGCAAAATTCAGTGAAACATGAAAGTTTTTAATTTTAAAGAATTATTTTCCAAAACATGGCTCCACTCTTCATTTTCAGTTTTTCCCATCATATGAAGCAAAGAATGGACTGGCCCCAGTTTCAGATATGTCAGTATTTTTGCAAATTGTGAATTTGAAATTTCCACACTGTCAGTTTGCAAAATGGCAATGCAGCAATATAGTGGTTTGTAATCCTCAGAATTCTCATTGTTGCTAGTAGACACGAATGGAATGATGAGTAGGCTTTATTGAAGCCTTAGGTGTCTGTTCTGCAAAACACTTGAACTAGATTTTTATGGGAAGAATATATTCAATAGAACAATGTGTAAAACAGGTTATGGTTTTTTAGATCGGACATTATGTAATGACAGTTATGTATAGTTCACTTATTTCACACTTGGCTCACAATTAGATGATTAGGTGTTGAATTACATACATGCCAGGAAGAATTTGTACATTTATACCCAGTGCAATAACAATTGTTGTTTCATTGTGTTATGATGTAATAAAGGAATCGGAACATAGACGGTCATGTGATGTAGATATTTTTATTGAAGTTTGAATTGAAATACCTTCATGAAGGTAATAGGATTAACTTAGAATTAACAAGTAGGTCTTTTACTTCCAAAGGGTTTGGTTGGGAATGTTGGTATTAAAAAATTGGAAGCTCATTTTGATGTAATAAAGGCAAGCTTGGGAAATTGTCCTTGCTTTTTCTATATTATGTGCTGCCCATATTATAAATGTTAAACTTATTCATGTTTGTGTCATTTGTAGAAATAAGAAATCTATATGATTATTGTAATAAATGTAGATACACCTTGAGTGCTTCATTTGAATTGGTTTGGACTTTTTCAAGTTATAACTGAAGTGTTTGTAGGACAGAAATTGCAATATTAAAATATTACATAACTGTTTCCAGTAATGTGAAGTATGTGCTGATAAAACACTGTTTATTTTATTCTCTATATAACTACACGTTAGAATAAAAAATTAGTTTTCTATTTTTAAAAAGATTTTGGGGCTAAATTTCCTGACCTTCAGTCAGTCTCCAAGTTGGGATCTGTTGGGTCATCAGTATTCACATGAACTTGATCTGAAGGGAGGTACTTGCAGTCTTCAAACAGTGGGGGCAGTGAATCACTCCACTTCAGTACCTTAATACCTTCATTAAAATAACAAACTGTTGTAATAACACAAGGGATATGAGGAAAAATTAGTATCGGAGAGTTATGTAGGTCTCTCCTGGAAAATGATATTCACTTCTTAAAGGCTGTTTTTACAGATGTAACAGTAAAATGCTTCTGTCACTAATTTTTCTTTTCTTTTCCAGTTCCTCAGGATTGCACCAAACTGCGAAGAAATCTCCTGAACCATCAAGTGACAGGTTGTGCAAAATTTGTCTCCAAGAGGAGTTAGGGGTGGTGTTCTTACCCTGTGGACATCTTGTTGCGTGTGTCAAATGTGCTCCTAAAATCGAAAATTGTCCAATTTGTCGGAAACCTCTTACTGCTACTGTGAGGGCTTTCTTATCGTGATAATTGAGACTTGAGAAAGGTCTAACAGACTAAAGCATTTGCATGTATTCTGTATAATAAAAAAAAAAAAAAATTATGGTAGTCTGTGGTGGAGATGCAGATAAAGTTGCCTTTCTCAAGAATTGTTCACGATGCTGCATATGAGCCTTTAATGAAAATGAGTTTGCATGTACAAAGAGAAGATGTGAAGATTGAAGAAAGTGTAACATAGTGTGCATGAAAAGATTATGCTGTGTAATATAAATGCTGCTAATTTAATACATTATTAAATTTAATGGTTTTTGACAACCTGTTTTGAACTTTCCATTCGCTCATGAATTTCCTTCTTGCCAGCTTTTCAAATAGAAATTGCAAGTACAAGCCACCACACCTGGAAACCTTGGAACCAGGATGAAATCAAAATGGGAATTTGAAGAAACCTTGAAAACTTTCAACTCTCCTCCTGTGTTAAAGGGGTAGTAAGCAGCACATGGATGAACGTTTGCTGACCAAGCACCACTTTGATTAACCTAAATTGCAAAGTTTTGATAAATGCCAAGTCCCATAGTATTGGTTTCAATTTCCTGGTATTAACAAGACTAGAGCTGCTCATCAACAAATTGTATCATAGATACATAGTTACAGAACACACTGCTGCCACAGATCTACATAACTCAATCATGATCATGTACAAAGTCCTGTGATTTCACCTGTTAATTGTGGAGTACAGATTTCTGATGTAATTCTTGCACAACAGTAATTCGCACATTGACAGAAGTTAGTGGATTCATATTGTGTAGGCGTTTCATGTTGTGCAGAAGTGCTTTGTTTTTTTGCAAGATGTGAAATTCAAAAGTATAAGTTATTTGCACTACTTAATCAAAATATTATTTTTTTTAAATTAAATGTATAGAAAGTGCTAATGAACAGATTTACAGGTTGCCTTGGTTAATACGATTTAGTTATCTTTTGTGAACTATCTATATAGAAATTGTTTATCCATAATGTGTGTATTTTCACTTATTTGCGTATGTAGTATAAGAGTTATGTAGTGCTGGAAAAAAGTTGAGATTTTGATGCAAATTAGAGGGGGTCACACAACTAGGTTTTCTTTCGTTCTTCTCTTCAAAATAACTTCGGTGATTCCAATTTTTTATGAAAGTAGAGCAAAGTATGTTCATAAAATTGTCCATTGGATCAATTTTCAGTAAAACCTCCCAATTTTTTTGAATAACAAAAGTATAAAAATTCTTGGAGTGTTTTACATATACTTTGACCAGTTTTTAATGAAATCTGTTCACCAAAATTCTTCAAATGTATAAAATTGTTCGAAAACAAGCACTTGCCTCACAGTGAAGTTGACAATGAAAATATGAAATGAATATAAACTGCTTCTCAAATGGCTTAAATTTTTTTTTTTCAAAGTTTCAAATAAAGACTTGAGAACCTGAATAGTCTCTAACTTTAGGCATTTTATGCAGTGTGTTCGAGAAGTTATCTACCTCAGCATGATTATGAAATTTGATAATGAAACTCTCCTAATTACTATTCAATGTTGTTCCTTTGACTTCAACACACTTGGTCCATGTGATATCCAGTGATCAAATACCCTCAATAGAACTGAAGGAAATCTTTGACTGTTCCCTTTACAGCTTCAACTGCTAAATCAGGAAATCACCCATGCAGGAATGTTTTAAATGTTACAAAGCAAGTCACTAGTCCAGAACTATTTGGTGGATGGTTTAAGTGGTATGAAGTCCCATGGCTTCTGTGCAGGCAATTGTCATGGAGTAACACTATTAAAAGCCAATTTCCTGTGGTGCTTCCATTAGATTCACATAAAGCCCTTATAATCAAAGAATGAGTGTCCAGTGATAGTCTTGTGTGGCATGAATTTTACACCTATCTCAGTGGCCATGATCTTTCAGGCTTTCTGCACACAATATTTGGATGTTGGATAACCCTTATGCTTCCATTGTGTGGACTCTTGCTTGGTTTCAGAATCCTGGTGAACCCATGTTTCATCCCGTTCCAATGTGTAAGTAAAAGTTATCTCGATTTTTCTCTAACAATGTCCAAATTCTCTTTACAACATTGTGGGTGAAATGCTTTCTGTTAGAGAGTCAATATTAAAATTGCTACAAAAGTTTATCCCAAGGAAAATATTTTCTGCTGCACAGCTACTTCTGTACAATAAAGAGACTATACCAAGCATCAGAAAGGAAATTAATTTTAACGATATTTAATGTATTATTTACCATTTGGACTGAATAATTCTAAACAACCTGTACTAAGTATTGTACCTCACCAGGGTCAATGACACCAAAAAACGCTAGTTGTTCGGAATTCACAATTCAACTCGTGTGATTTTGGGTAAGGATTCCAGATTTAAGTGCATAGAATACACTTCCCCGTAGCACGGCATACACGTTTTTGACGTAAAATAAATAATTCGTGGCAACCAGCGGGAACTGACCTTCGACCTCATTTTCTGTATGGATATTATAAATCATGCCAACTGAAATGCCAAGTTCATGAGCTGTAATACTGACCTTAACACAACGATCTTCAAAAACCATGGCCTCCACTTTTATTGACACATTTCCTTTGACGATGCTTCCACAGGCCGCCCTGCACGTCGGTCAACTTCAATTGCTTTCCCCGAAATTTTACTTTATAATATGACGGCGCATCATCAAAATTATTTCTCACGTGGGTTTCTTTGGGCTGTTTCCCTTCCTTTGCGAGGAATTATACCACTGAACGATGTTCGAAATCTCATTTTTTCTGTTGACCCGCACTGCATTGCACTTGCCGTCTTTTCACAAAAGAAGCTTACGGAAGACTGATTTGCCGGAGCATTCCAAGGCGTGTCCCAACATGCCTGTGCACGCTCAGCCGGAACCTTCGTTGACGAAAGTTCTCAGGTCTCCAACTATTCTGACGTAAGATACGGAGGGAGGGAGGTTGGTTGGTAATTTGTTTTTTTCGATACTGAACGTCTCTCGGATCTTAATATTTCAAGCAGCAACAATGCACACCGAAAATTAGATGGGGTGTGGGATGTCGCTGAAGAGCAGTTAGAAAATTCTGTATATTAATAATAGGTAAAATAGAATAAACAAACAATGCAGTTTCCTTTAGTACTATAATAAACCTGAAGACTGAGGGAGGTTTACAAATTTTGAAACAATACAATCGTTCCAAATATTTAGCCCAATGTTCGTTCCAAACATTGGGCTAAATATCTCTGAAAATGAATTGGAAATGTTTTATATTTACCAAGATCTCTAAATGCGTGTTGTAGGAAACTAAGCCCCAATCAAGGCAGTGCATCTCAAAATGTTTATCGCTTTTCCTATCCGATTTTTCTTACCGCTTCTTTGTACTGGCTACTACTGGATGAGTACAACACGCAAGTTTTCTTGATATCCACAGCGGGAGGTCCGGGGAGAGGAGGGCTCTGCAATAGGTCTACGTCACGGCCTAAACAGGCGTACCCGTTGGCACATGGTAAAAATGGTCATTTACTTAACGCACCAAAGCGTGCCACGAGAAATACTACGTTTGTTTTTAAAGTACGAGGTGGTGCTGCCAGCATTGTAATATGGTACGTGCCGAATTTAGTCGTACGTACGTACGTACTTAGTCGAATCGAAGTGTCTCGACGATCATATTAAGCGCTGACTGAAAACTAGGGAGCTCGTGTATCCAGAAAACTTGCGTGAGCAATACTAAACTGTGACTCATCCATCCTAGGAGGCGGTATTCAGCGATCGCTATGTCGAAGTCCAATAAATCGCGTATGTACTATAACATAACCTCTTTGATTTTAACATAGATTTCAGTTATTTCCAATATTTGTTGCATTTTGGAACTCTGTTACACATAATTTCATTAGTGAAATGATTCTATTAAATACCTCTCGTGTTTTGGAAATTCTCAGAAAAATCCCATCCTCGCTTCGCGAGTCGAGAATTTATCGACAATTTCCAAAGCACTCGTGGTATTACCTTAATAATTTTATATTTATTTTGACGTTTGATGCATGCCAGAACAGTAAATTTGCTGTACGTTTTACGCATGCTCGCTACAATGCCAAAAGAGAAAGTTTCAAGAAGTGCATTGCTAAAAGTGGATTTATGGAGTAGATTCACGGCAGACTGGAAATGTATTTTTTTGCCTGTATATTAAAAGGTGGTAAACTGTGCAAAAAATATTTCTTACAACTTAAAAACACTGCAACTCTTGCAAAAAATGCGAAAAAAAGTAAGAAAAATTACTCAAATCTTCTTCAGCAAGTGTAGTCAAAGGATGAAGTCAAGAAAGAATTTCATCACTGATTTGTGCCACGCCGTAAACATTCCATTTTCAAAACTTGAAAATCCAAATTTAACCAGTTTAACCAACAAAATATAAAATCCCACACGAGTCAACTTTTAGGAAATATTATCCAACTTCGCAATATATTTTGACAATCGAAGAAATTCGATTTCTTTTTAGAGAATTGTGATCATCATTTATGCTGTACGTTTTACGTATAAATTTTAATATTATTCAACTATAATGCCTATTTCCTATTTTCGACCCACTTAATGCCTACATGTCTGAACTCTAATTATAACATTAGTTTATGTTCATCCGCGCCAGTTGAACGACCGTTTTCCTTTGCGGGTTTTATACATTCCTCAAATAGGGGTTTATTATCTAATGAGTTGTTTGAAAAGCTCGCCGCTTTAAAAGGAAATTCAGCTTATTTGAGTTAGATTTATAAGTTATTGTCCAGAATTTTATGATTTTCAGTTAGTAATTTATTGTAATTGATAATTACAATAAATTGTTGCAATAAAAAATAAATGATTAAAACTTATTGTATATACTGTTTTGTTTTTAGTATTTGAAGTTTTTAAATGGTATGTATTTAACTATTCAAAACCTAATGTATTTTGTGAATGTATTTAAATACTTATTTACAAAGTACTTTGCCCAACCCTGTGCATTCGTACCTTTTAAAGACAATATCAAATACATCCAACAGCAAATTTACTTTTGTTTTTTCGATAATTTCATATAGCTTGTATAATTAATATAATCACGTCTAGATGCAATTAAAATCAACATCCAAGTTACTTTTATAAATAGAGCAATGAAAAACTTTCATAATCATTCTTAAAGATGAACATTTCGGATTAGACAATTGAATTAAAATAAACAGTTCTCTCATATCCTACAGATACGCAATTCTGTGCATTGATGAACTCAATCACATATCTGTCGTCATCATCTGGTGAGGATTCCGCTCCGAGCAGTCGACCCAAGATACTCTCTGAGTCGACCTGTGCGGACCTCTGAGCGCAGCGCTACTCTCAGTAGCCAGTTACCATTCATAGTGTTCAAGGTGTATTAGCGAAAAGTTTAAGTCTACACAGTGCGCAACTTAAATCAAAGTGCAGTGATCTAATAAGTGATTAACTCTACATCAACGCTGGCCTCAGCCAGTGCTTCGCCGATGCCTTAGCCTTGGTTTATCCAACCGACGGCCAAAATGGAGGGCGCGGAAGGCGACGGCCGTGATTTTTCAGCGTATCTACCAACGCCATCTCAACAAGCGCAGATCTTTCATTACGCAGCGCCGGCGGCGTATTCAATGCAAGCAACAAGTATGCAGCCACAAATGCAAAATTATATTCAACCAACTCAGGTCAGTCATTTTGTGCCAGCAGAAGGTGCAACCTCTTCTTCAAGGTGCAGTGATAATATTTTTGCAAACTCTGTGCCAAGCCCCCAAGCAACACCATCTAGACATACAAGGCCTGCGCACTGGAGTTTTTCAAAGACAATATGGCGGCTAGAGAAGGCCAACTTATTCAAGTTGAGGCAATCCAGTTGTGTACGATGAGTAGCATGTGTGGCTTTTCGAGTCGTGGTTATGTAGATGTGATGAATAGTGAGAATCATGGTGAATAAGGGCATTATCCCCTGGTGAGGGAATTAAAGTAAAACGTGAAGTGTGTCAGTTGCTAAGTTCAGTGTTTACTTTCAGCTTTGTGAATTACATTTGCGAACGTGGGAAGTTGAGAAGAATTCAGTGTTCTATTGTGATAACGGACTAAAATCAGTCTTCCTTTAAAACATACACGACTGTCTCGCGGAGCTATGCCTTCTTTCTTGCCTAAGTGTCATGCTTACTTGAATTGCCCATGCACTTTCTTCAGAGAAAGTCTTCAAGAAAAGAAATTAAATTTCGAAAACGAGTATCAGGTTGGTGCTATTGAAAAAAGTGCAAAAGAAAACATTGCAAAATTAAATGAAATATCTTTCAGTACTTTTGACGAACTAAGAAGTAAACTGGAGTTGTTTATTTTGGACTATTATTATTCGAATATAATAAGGAAGACAGTATTCTTTTTCACTATATTGATTATAATTCTGTCCCTAAAATTATCAGTTCAGTTGTGGTGGACCAGGAATTGAAACGCAGTGTTTGTTATTGTAAAAAAGTATTAAAACTTGGATGCACTACAATATCAGACAGTGTTTATATTACAAATGAAATTAGTGATGTTTTAGGTTAGTAGGTTAGGTTCAGTTGTTAGGTTAAAGTTATGTTTTAATACAAGTAGAAGTAACAGTCCTCATGATGGTTTTGCTTTAATTTAGACATCTTACTTCAAATCGATACCACAAATTCACAATTTGGCAAACCTATTGCTTTTATGTTTGAACAATTAAAACTTCTTACCCAGAAAAGGAGTACTTAACAGTAGAGTTCGTAGTTTTTCATATTGTCTTGTACGCTATTTACCCTATAGTCATATTATTATAAATATTTCGAACATTTAGGGTTCATAATATTTCCTTATCCTAGTGGAATAAGGAGATCGTGTTCTTCATTTGGTTTAGAACCTCAAATGGAACAGAGTGAAAATAATTTTTTTAAGTATAAAAGAAATAAATACTTACAAAAATTAAGTGAAAGTGATAAATTAGTGACTCATGATGGATGAGATAAATTTAAAATCCAGACTTGCAAAATATTTTGAAAGAAACTATATTAGGGTTAGAACATATGATTTCATGTACTGTGCGTTGTGATAACAGTAATAATAGAAAGTGTATGCAGCTTGTTTCGCCTGAAAAAGAACTTAAATTAATGTACAATCTTCCAGCTGGAGAAAGTAGACCTCTTTTCTTCTTATTTGATAGTGTAATTAATTATATATTTTCGTCTGGCATCCACAATTATACTTCGCGTTTCAGTTTGTATGGCCTTCTTAGGCGGCCATCTTGAATGACTGCTCAGGCCTTGTATGTCTAGGTGGTATTGCCCCAAGTGAACAGTGGCAAACGCGGAAACTGACACTATCCAAAACCTCAGTCAATCTAAAAAAAGTACTTACCAACTCTAGTACTATTTATTCCTACAGAGAATAGATTCAGCAGTCTAGCTGACCTTCCCGATGACGATGTTACGAACTCCACCGACCCCCCTATACCTGAAAATATTAGAATCCCACCCATCCACATTAACAATATTACAAACATTATTGAACTAAATCAGGAAATTGAAACCAATATCAGTGCGCAATTCATCGTAACATTTAACAATAACTAAGCCAAAGTTAACTTACCAAATAGAAGACTTCAGAAAAGCAATTCAGTATTTCACAAACATGGAAAAACAATTTCATACGTACAAGGACCCAACCCTCCATCACCGAAGAGGAAATATACAACGACCTGAAGGAACAATACTCTTCCCTTAATAGTGCCACCAGATTACGTAAAGATAATCAGCCCATCCTAGTGGTATCTGCAGATTTTTCCGGCGAACAATCAATCGATTGAATTAATCCTCCGAACCAACCAAATCTGCAACTTAAAAGTTAAAGTTGAAAGAAGACGAAAAACAAATGGAATAATTCAGTGCCTTCGTTGTCTAGACTTTGGACATTCTAAAAATAATTGTTACAAACAAATCTCCTGTATACATTGTGCCGAGAATCATTACTCAGTAAATTGCCCCAGACTGAACCAACCTCCGAAATGCAGAAACTGCGATGGGACTCACCGTGCGGATATCCGTACGAATGAATGCTAATATTTTAAACAATTATCGGAAAATAAAACTAGAATGCCCCTTAACTCCTCTTTAAATATGAGAACCAACAAATTTGCCCCACCGCCACCCCCGCCTCAAAACGTCCGCCATTTCCCTAGACTCCATAGAACCGTTAATAAACCAAATTTTACCCATGAATCAGCATTTAATCGTCCACCAAATAATATCCCACCATATGTTCCAAACCATAATTCACAAACTAGTCTCCTCCAAAACAACTTTCTGAACACACCTTTCATTCATAATAATATCAGTCACACTCATATAATGAGCATCATAAATTCAGTCATTCCAACTATTATTCAAAACATACAACAAGCAATTACTTCTAATTTTAGTTCCCCCAATGGCTCAAATTAACTCAAATCATAAATTAATCATAATGAACTGGCACACATATGGTATCAGCAATAAAATAAACGAACTCCATTTCTTTCTCCAAACACACAATGTTGACATTGCATGCATCACCGAGTCCCGTTTAAAACCTCCAGCTATTTTTGAACTACCAGGTTATAATACAGTAAGAAAGAATAGGTTTAACTCTCCAGGCGGCGGAGTTATCATACTCATTAAAAACACTATCGCCTATTTCGAAGAAAATCCAACACCCGTCACTGGCATTGAAACAATAGCAGTTTCAGTTACCTACAGCAACCCGAATCTTACTATCATTGCCGCTTATAAACCCCCTAACATAAGTACAAATTTTGCAGATCTGAACATTTTACTTCCGCGCTTACCATCTTACATACTTTTAGGAGATCTAAATGCTAAACATGTACAAAGGGGGTGCAGAGTCTCCAACGCAGCAGGCGCTCAATTCCTAAACTATGTCGTAACAAACAGAATTAGTTTGTTCTCACCTCCAGAACCAACCTATTTTCCCTATGATCCAATCAAGCTTCCTGATATACTAGACATAGGAATAACAAACATTAATATCACTTTTCACTCAACCCCGCATTTTGAACTCGACTCAGATCACCCTCCAGTCTTAATTTCTACTGATCAAATCCCCCTCCCCATTCACCCAATCCGGCATTAAATACTTACAAATTAAATTGGATCAAATTCAACAACATAATGCAAAACCAAATACCCAATTTTAAAGTACTAAACTCTCCAGCGGAAATAAACCAGACAATAACGCAACGCAATATAATAACCAACACAATTAGCAAACTTAATCTTGAATGTCCGAACACCCTTCGGAAACACATATCAAAAAAACTACCGCAAAGCATTATCAAAATCATAGAAACTAAAAATAAAACTAGAAGATTTTGGATGACACTTATTCCCTCACTTAAAAAAACTAAATACTCTTACAAAAATCAGTAAAAAAACTCTAGAACACTATAAACAAACTAAATACAATAATATCATACATTCATTAAATACAGGAAATAACTCTCTCTGGAATTTCACGAAAAGTATACTCGAAAAAAAAAACAATCTAGCTACTCCAAATGGGAAAAAATACGCAACTGCCGATAAAACGGAAGTATTAGCCGACTATTTCGCATCAACTTTCACACCAAACCTCACACCTTACACCCAGATCACACCCAAATTCAACTCTTCGCGAATTCCCCTAATTTCAACGTACCACAAAAAATTAAGTACATCTCTCCACGTGAAACTGTAAAAGTTATCAAATCCCTTCCCAATAAAAAAGCTCCTGGT
>BLKR01000854.1:0-86962 GCA_011170035.1 Teleogryllus occipitalis | reverse complement strand
GCTAGGCAACAAAAGCGACAAAAGTTTATTATTTTGTAAGTATATTCAGGTTTATGGCTGTAAATTATAGCCTACAGTACTCCTAACCTGGAAAGGAAGCTAACACAAAAGTTTCATCAATTCTATTTCAGTTCATTAAGAAACTATCGCGCTGTAGCCCAACGCACGTGTCACCGGCAAAGGTGGTTCAGTGCATCAACTGATGTCACTGCAGTGCCTGTGACCGGAAGCTCCTGGGATTCGAGTCCCGTCGATGGCAGGATTTTCGACAGTAGCTTGGCAGCTCCAGCCGCTGTCTGGAGGAGAATTCTAGCGGTCGGCTGCTCTGATCGGCGGGTTTCCGTGGTTTCTCCGATTAACACCAGGCGAATGCCGGAGCAGTACCCTAATGGACCGCGCGCGATGTTTCCTTCCTATTCCTCGTCGGTTCTTCACTAACACTAGTTTGTTGTTTCCTCATCTATTTGCATGGGGTTAGCGTTTCGTGTGATCCACTTTTAAAGGTGGCAAAAATACGATTTTCAGTGTTAACTCTGAAAATCGCAAAAAATTCAATTTTTTCGGTGTCTTCGTAGTACAACTAGAAAACTGAAGATATATATTTTTTCTTCAAGTAAAATTTGTTCTACATCATTAGTTCTTTCAATAAGATCATGTACATTTTATTGAAAATGTTAGTAGTTTTCGCGCATTATCCCTGAAATATGTGCAAAATATGTGTAAAAAGTCAAACAAAAACAAGATTTTTCTTAAGAACGGGTCCAATTTTTTTTTTTAACTTGTGGTAGGGATAGGGCTAAATGTACTCTATAAAATGACATAAACGCCACTTTAATGAATTCTTTTGTTTTTCCCAAAATTACAAAAATGTAATTTTTTGACTTGTCTCTCGAGTCGTTAATATTTACATTAACGGCGATTTGTTCAGATTATTGTATTTATAAGTGCATGTGCTTTGAATGATGTCTGATAAAGTTTCTCGAAAACTAAATTTTTTAAGTGAAATGAGCTCGAATTTCCGTATTTTCAGAAACACTCAAACGCCGTTTTTTTCAAAAACGGTTCCATATTGTTCCTTGAAAATTTTTGTACGGATAGTACTAAAATGTTTGTTTATAATAATAATATATTATTATATAAAGTCCTTTCGCTGTATTAAAAAATACGCAAATGTATATTTTTAATATATATTTTGTATATATATTTGAATATATTTTTGAATATATATTTGTATATTTTGTATAATGTATATTTTGTTTTGATTTCTGGACAGTAAATGTAACTTCACTCTGCCATATCTGACTCGTCATACACGATTGAAATTGTATCTGTGACTCAATAAATATTATTATTATTATTATTATTATTATTATTATTATTATTATTATTATTATTATTAATATCTCTCACGCCGTTAATATGCACATTTTCAGCAATTGTATACATTATTGTATTTGTGAGTGGAAGTGTTTCAAATGAATTTCAATGAAGTTTCTCAAAAACTCAAAAGTATGTTGTGAAACAGAAATTGCGCACTAACAGTAACGCTTAAACGACATTTTCTTAAAAATTACTTCACATTTTTCAATGAAAATTTCCATTTTGATGAGGATTTATTCCTCTTTCATATTCTTCTAGTAATATTACGGATCTACTATTAAGAAACCGAAAAATAGAGAATTTAAAAAAAAATGTATTTGGGCGGCGATAGATGTCATCTGACAAGAGAATGGGGCAAGACCAAAAAGCTAACCCAGACCAAAGAAATTATAAAAGTAACTAGTACGAGAAAGTTTGTGCTATTCTGTAGCATTAGTTTCTGAGGTGTTTGAGTTTTCGTGTACATTAGCCCAATAAAACGTATGTAACTTGTTTCTCTTTGTACAGCTCTTATTTTTGGAAAATATGACTGGGACAATTGTTTTATATAATTAGCCTTTAATATTGTATAGAATTGTATATTTTTTCTGCGGCTTTTGAGTTTTCGTGTGTTAGCCCGAGTGAACGTATGCTATCTGTCTGTTTAGTCTAACCCTGATTTTTGGAAAAATATGGGCTGGAACAGTTTTTTCCTAGGGCCTTTAATTACACTTCTCTCTGCGCTTTCGAACAAGCAACATCGCTCCGAACGTACCGCAGAATAGTGATGATAGATTTTACTGTGCTAGTACTAAATAGTGTAGTGGACGGAAACAGTGGAAGTGGACGGAAGTGCGTGTTTAGTGTTAGTACATCTATATTTGTATGTTTACCAATGACCTTATCAGCACAAGGCAATTATTTACTCAAGCCCTAGAATCAATTTACAATCCAGAATATCCAACCACCATGGGAGCCACGGAAGGATATTTGAACTTCACGGGCAGCTGCATGGATTACATCGAAGGCATGTGGCCGCAGCCTCAACAAAACGCATTCAACCATTCTTATACGACTGGATCTTCACCGGCGCCTGTCGAATGTGGACAAGTGCCATCACAGCAACAAACAAATGGATCAACTCATTCAGATACGCAACAAAGCAAGGTAATGCAATGGAATCGAAACCACGAGGACGGAAGTGACGTCAGTGACAGAGAAGCCAAAAGTATGATCTTGACAGACCTTTCTTCAGAACTGAACACCGACAACAACTTGCAAAAAAACTATAATGTAGAAGTGTCAGATATATTTAGTTTTTTAAATGAAGAGTTATCTGAAGTACCAGTAGAATTAAAAAAGAATCCCCCCCCAATATTTTTAACGGGAATTAGCAATCATACAGAATTTATAAATGAAATCAAATCTAGAAAACAGAAAACTTTACCACTCAACTCAAGAACAATAAAATTAAAATACAATTCACGACAATAACAGACTTCAGAGCCGCAGTTAAATACTTTATAAATTCCAACAAACAATTTCATACGTACTCAGATTCCAGTGTAAAGAAATATTCAATAGGTAGTGATAAAACATTCATCTCACAATCCCGGAAAACGAAATTCTCGAAGATATTGCATCTACATTTCCATCAGTTACAAAGGTTACGAGATTAAACAAGAATAATGTCCCCATAGTCGCCGTAGAATTCACGGCGACTATAATGTAGCAAAACGCCTTATTATTGTTACGATTTTATGACTTAACAATAGCAATCACTTAATAGTACTTCCGGAGTCGTATTAATACATTTTTATTTTGCCTATTTTGGCACCTGTATCAATCTGGAAACGTACCTGCAAGCCTATACCACAGTTCTACCACGTTCTTTCCTCATTTTGATGTATTTAAGCTTTTGTGAATAAATGTAAATAACAAAAGTTGAATAACATACGGATTAGGTTTTTAATGTAATGGAATTACGAGGTCAAATTCTCGCTCTAGCTTCAGTAAGTTCTACTAGGGCGAGAGTGCTCTCAACTTATTGGGGCGCTAGTCATGCCGCATCCTTCAAGGCTTCAAGAGGGCCCATTTTCAGGATAGGAAAAAAGTACAGAGCTGCGGAACTGTTAATAGACATTGACATGGTGGAAATAATTTACAAAAATAAATAAATATGGAAATATATTATTATTTCCACCATGGACTGTGCCTGTACTTCAATTTATTTAGAGCTGCACTTGACGTAAAGTAACTGTTACACCATAGCTGACTTACAAGTGCAAGTGAAGACAATGTGAAGACCCTGTCGTGTATTGTCTTGCTGTGGACGCGGAATCTCCATGGCCAAGATATAAAAATTATAAGGGAAGGGTACCGATAGCGGTAGCTCAGTGCATCAACTGATGTCACTGCAGCGCCTCTCACCGGGAGGTCCTAGGTGCGAGTCCTGACGGCGGTAGGATTTTCAATACTAGCTTTTCAGCTAGGTCGCATTCAGGTGCTGTCTGGAGGAGAATTCTAGCGGCCGGCTGCTCTGGTCCGTAGTTTTCCGTGGTTTCTCCGATCAACACCAGGCGAATGCCGGAGCAGTACCCTAACAAACGGGCCACGGACCGCGCGCGATCTGTCCTTCCTTGTCCTATCCTCTCCTCTTACACACACACTTACACTAACATGCACTTCACTACCACATATTCCGGGAGTCCGGTCGGGAGCTTAGAGCTTGTCCCGACTGGGGCGGTGCCCCGCTGGTGGGAGAATTCTGGTTAGGGGGAATCCCCACTAGCCGACGGTAGGTCGGCGCCGGATCTTGCCATCCAGCGGGGGAAAATCACCGCCATCTCACGAGAAAAAACATGCACTACACTAACGGGACTAATGACCGAAGCAGTTGGCGCGCCCGGAAACACGAAAAAATCAATCAATCAAGAAGGGAAGGGTGATACAAGTGAAGATTTTTGATATTTTTCTTTGATGCTGATAGACTTGTTCGCTCATTTGGAATCTCATCGTATGTTTGAGATGATCTCGGATCCCTTTTGAGGATAGAGCTGTACACGATGTACCCTTTTTCACTTCCTTTTTGTTCTCTCTTCCCTTCTGGAATTACACAAGTGCGAAGGACTAAATCTATAATTCTGTTTTCGCAGATACCATTTCAAGATTCAAAAAGGAGTCCACAATAGCATTTGTTGAGAGAGCGTCGTAATTACAGGATTAAATAAATGCGCAGAGGCCATCGAATGGTCGATATGCAATCAAGATTAAAAAGAAAAGATAGAAAGATGGTTTCCTTCCACGTAAGTGATAATGAAAATTTTAGACTTAGAATGGAAATGTGAATCATTTTACTTCGTGATCTTTTAACAGTAAGTGCTTTTAAGTGCAAGTAATTGCTTAAAATTGCTTTTCTTCCCCCATAGCACGCCACACACAGTTTTTAACTGTTTTTGACGTAAAATAAATAAATAAATGGTGATTTTTCAATGTTTCCTGTGTTTTACACCCATACTTTTGCCAGAATAAACGCTTTATTCATGTCTATTTTAGTAAAAATAAGTGTCTTTTTGCCTGCCTATTTTAGATAAAATAAATATAACCCACCTAAGAACTTGCTAATTCTTTAGGAAACGTTTACGCGCACACCGAAGCTTGCCACCCATATTTTTCCCGCCAAACGTTTTGAGTCATTCTGGACACCTCTATTGGCCGAAAAAAGCCTAGATAAGTTCCTTCATTCACCGCGTGATGTCGCTGAAAGTAAGTGTCATGGGTCATGAGAGCGATGCAGGTCAGGTTGTGCTGCCTGCTGGTCAAGGATTTTAACTTATCGTCACGTCATATGGTTGTGTCACTCCGGGTGGTAACATCGGGCCCTAGAAGTTTTATGTTCTTGTGAATGTAGTTATCGTAATTGCTGACGTGTAGGTGATTACTGTGGGTATTTTGCAATTCATTCCTACGTTTGTTGAGAGATACCGGTAGCATTATTTGTATTGTCAAACTGCACACAATTCGTATTACAGAAGGTGCCGGGTTTCGTTTTGGACTAGTGCTCGTGAGGCTGCAACTAAATTTTGATCATGATGTCTGCACACCTGAGCAAGAAGGTATATTTATGTGAATATGGCTTATTATAAATTTAAAAGTTTGTAACCTGTTGGTAATTCATTAAATTAAACATTTATGCAATTTTTGTGTCGCAGCTTCGTGCACGATAACAGTATATCTTTTTGTTTTTTACTTTAAGGTGCTTTTAAGACAGCTAAGGAGGTTCAGTTCCGATGTGAAACTGAATGAAGTCGTGATTGTGTCCACTGCACGAACTCCTATGGGATCATTTGGTGGAGCGTTAGCCTCGCTTTCTGCCCCGAAACTCGGCTCCATTGCTATTCAGGTGATTATATAATAAGTTTAATGACTAATAGACGGAAGGAGAGTTCTGTAACAAACGTAAAGGTTTTGGTGTCATTGTCATATATAAATAAATTACCACTTTATTTTCCAGGCTGCCATAGAAAGAGCTGGTATTCCGAAAGAAGAGGTCAAAGAAGTTTATATGGGGAATGTGTGCCAAGCAGGTCTTGGACAAGCTCCAGCCCGACAGGCTGCATTGTTTGCAGGTCTTCCAAAGAGTACAGTGTGCACTACTGTAAATAAGGTGTGCGCATCAGGGATGAAAGCTGTCATGCTAGCTTCTCAGAGTTTAATGTGTGGTCACCAAGAAGTGGTACTGGCAGGTGGAATGGAATCTATGTCAAATGTGCCATTCTATTTGAAACGAGGGGAAACAAGTTATGGCGGTGTAAATTTATTGGTGAGTAATATGAATTGGTGGGACAGAATATTCTGTTACTTCTTTGCGAATTGTAAGCGTTACATCAAACATTTATTTACAGGATGGTATAGTTTTTGATGGTTTAACAGACGTGTACAATCATATTCATATGGGAAATTGTGCTGAAAATACGGCTAAGAATCTCAATATTTCACGAAAAGATCAAGATGAATTTGCTATAGGAAGCTACAAAAAAAGTGCTGATGCATACAAATCAGCTGCTATAAAAGATGAATTGGTACCGGTCAGTGTGCCTCAAAAGAAAGGTGAGTAAATGCCTTTCAAAGTTGGCATTGTTTCTTTTTACCAAGTGAAATTCACATACGCATCTTAAATCAAGAGTGGGACCAATTACATTTGTGTATAATCTAACTTTTTTTTAAAATTTATGTCATGTTTTACTAGTTAACCTGCCATTACTCGTGCTGTTAGAAAAAAATCTAACAATTCTGGTTTTTGTTCAATACCATTGACATTTTTCAATGCACAAAGTTAATTCTCGAGCAGTGCCTTCCTGCACAATTAGCTCAACATCAATTTGTTGTTCTTATCAGTTCTCGGAAGGGGAATGATCTGAGACAGTGCTGATAATTGCAGTGTGTCATGTTAGATATTTTCCCATGCACAAGCAATGGTGTTATATTTCGATACAAATATTACATCTACTCTTCTCCCGATTTATTCACTCTGTTTTTGTATCTTGAATGCTTGCTTGAAGGTCAGAAAAGCTTTGTGTCCCCTCTTGATTGTGCATTTTATGTGATATCAATGATAAGATTCGTAGATTTAGGGGTCGGTAGACAGTACATTGATATGGTTGTGAGAGGAGGAAGGTCAAAATTTTGCTTGCCAGCAAATGAAGAAGGGGAGCAACCCAAGGAGAAAATAA
Source organism: Teleogryllus occipitalis (assembly GCA_011170035.1). Lineage (NCBI taxonomy): Eukaryota > Metazoa > Arthropoda > Insecta > Orthoptera > Gryllidae > Teleogryllus > Teleogryllus occipitalis. Next base: position 79,871 of record BLKR01000854.1, on the reverse strand, counting down.
GATGCGCTTATTGTCCGAAGCCAAAAACAGGTTCCAATAATATTATAATTCCTATAATATTTGCTCCAAATACCTCTGTAAAGAACACACAAGAAAAACTGTTTACAATGAATGTAGTTCTGAGAAAACTTGTTTTAATTCATAAATGTCCCTGTATTTTCTAGTTTGGTGAAATTATTTTGTTTGTTTTTTTGATTGTATTCTATGATTTCTCTTTCTTAAGTAAATTTGCTTTATGTAATACTTAACATCATGACTGTGATTTTGATTGGGTGCTTATTATAAACAGACATTATGAGCCTGCACGTCATCTTTATGCATTATTACATTAAACATGTTATAGAACTCTGTAACAAATCATATCGGATTATTAATGCACAAATTTTATTCATAAGAAAAAAATAAACACAATATATACGCTGTTAATTAAAATCTAACATGCGAGTAACTGCGTAACAAAAAATATGCATAAGTAATGGTAGGTTAATAAATAAAATATACAAGTAACATGAAATTTTTAATTGTAATGAAACAATAAACACTCTTCATTTTATGTTGAACCATTTACAAGGTTGATAGTGTGGGGGGCCTCTTCTTAAATTGTCATGTCATGACTCTTCAAAATGTCAGGTCAAAAGAAAGGGGGTAGTGTTTTATTTTATTAGATTAGGGATCCTTTTTAAAAATTTTCAGAGGGAGGTACGGTCCCCCTGCCCACTCTTTCTTTGTACACACACCTATGGTAATTCAGTGTTAAAATTACTATTAAAATTCTGACACCACCACTACTAAGTAAATTATCTTTAATTTGTTGTAATCACATTCTGACATTGATCTATTGAATTAACATTGATCCATATGCTGGACTTCACTAAACCTCATATGCCTCCTGGTCGAAATTTTGAGATTGATCACTGTAGCTAGGTAGCTTTGAGCAGCATCAACTCAGTGTGTCAGGATGGCTTAGCTAAGTTTTTGTGGAACCAAAGGACTTGGGTCTCCATGTATATGGTGCTATCAAAACACCTTTCTGAGGTAGTGTATCCTCGTTATTTGAGGAGAAGTGTGATGGTCTAGCTAAGTTATGTAAGTTAAAATTTTGCAATTTTAAGGTCACACACGAGCGTCAAAAACATTGAAGTGCGTCCATCATAGTGCAGCAGGAACGCATACGGGCCAAGCCCTGCAGTGATGTCCGTCGCATGTACTGTGGTTTTCACAGAGTTGCGTTTGAAGGATATTGGCTGTTTCGGTGTCATTCAATCGGAAGGCTGAACGCCACCATTATGTCGTTACTGTAGTGATATGTAAGGTCCCAATTGGACAAAACACAAAACAGCTGATATCCTTCAAACGCAACTGTGAAAACTGCAGTACACGCGACGGACATTACTGCAGGACTCATTTGATATGAAATGGAGGTAAAATATTATTTCATTAAACTCACGGGGCAACAACAAAGGATTCAAATATCCCTTCGACAGGGATATTAAGGCCAAGCACTTTTCTTGAAAAGATAATTTTGTGATCCCTGCTGCCCACTCGCATTAAAAACTGCAAAATTTTGTTTATCCAGTTTGTAACCCAAATAAAGTGGCAATCACCTTATGATGTCCTCATATTCGAAAGGAGTTTTGCATACTGAATATGGACTTGAAGTGTCTTCATATTTTAATAATTGTCTTTAATTAACTGGATCAGTATGGGTTAACCGGTTTTATGACCAAGAAGGCTCACCCCCACACACACACACAAATCTGACCAATTTTACCTGTTTATATACTTCTGGTTAATCTTTCTTGTGAGGGATAATGTTGAATTGCTGAAGATACATTGAGATACTTCAAAATCTTATATGATTTGCTTGTTGTACTTCTTTCTATATTAGTTAAAAAAACGATTTACTGAAAATTAAACATGCATGCTTCCTAATCCATGGAAACTGCAAATGGCATGTGCAAAAATAACCATGTGTCCTCTCTCTTAACCTAGCAGAGCTCATGGCGAATCTGAGACCCAGACCAATAATTCATTGTTTCTTCAGTAGAAGGCTATGCGATAGAGATCTGATGTCCCATATACCTTCCTAATATCTCTAGTTATATGATGTAACCAATGACCTTTTTGTAATGGGTTTTGAGAAGTAACCATTTTGAGACGTTTCAGGTTCTGTAGACCTGCTGCGTCCATTGGTGTAAGAAAATATGGACACAGTTCCTAGTGAATATTTACTATTAACGAGATGTGGTTCACGGGATCAATTAATATCATTAATTGACCAATCCCGTGATCCATATCCCGTAATTTATTAATGATTGTGAATTCTACAATGATTTACTGTTAAATTTACTTTTAGCCAGACCAATTGGTGAAATAACTTTATAACATTCTGAGTTATCTTTTAATTAACTGATAAATGTATATTTTAAATAGAAGTTACTCAAGTTATAGTGAACTTCTGTGGACTAACATTTTTGGTTCACTATATCCAATGATGTCATAATTAAATACAATTTCTCCAAAAGTATTGATTTTATTAATATAGATTTACAGCACAATACATTAAAAGCACGGACTGAAAATTTTAATACCTTTATTTGACTTGAAGTTGACGAATATTTGGGGCAGTGGCGAATTCTCCGATACACCGCCGGTATACCTAGTAATTCGAAGTGTATAATAAATATTTCATAAGTTTGATAATTCTCTAAAAAGTTTTTGATTTTTTGAAAGTTTTAAAACACTCATGAAAAAAACAATTTTGCTACTGAGAGCCAAGTCAGTCTTCCGCATCCGTAAGCGCTATGAAGTGCTGTGGAGTGAGAAATTTCAAACATTTCTTAATGCTGTTCAGAGAATTCGTTAGCGCAGGTGAAGGGACCGCATGCCTGCCGCCTATACTGGGTTATTATGTTTAAAAGTCAGGGAGACGGGAAGTTGCGCGTCTGGGCGGTGGGTAGGCACCGCAAAATATTGCGGTGAACAGTCCTTCTCTGCTCGTTCGTAAGTCGCGCTTCTCCCAAGTTCTTATGGAAATGGAGTGTGTTAATGATCCAGAAGTTAGTGGTTTGTATACTTACAGAAGAGTTCTTAAAGACAGAATTTCATAGTATTGGCATTTCAGAAAAGCTCAAAATAAAAGACAACGGTAGAGGTGGCTTCTATAAAGTGCGGTATACTTGAAATAATGTTCGGGATCGCCACTGACTTGTTTTTTTTTAACGTGCGTTTTAAGGCACGACTTTTTGCGTCTTTCGTGGTCCTGTCGCAAGAGGTCGCATGTTCGCGACCTATGAAGCAATACTGCAGATCAAGCGACTCTGGCGGCCGACCCTAAAAGTCGTGCTTTATTCTTGAAGATAATACCCTCAGATGCCACGTTAGAAAAACCCAAGTATAGCTTAATGTGTGCTGTTTATATTTGCGCTTGAAATTTGAGACGCAAACTTGGCGAATGTAACTACATTTTATTCTTTCGTAATTTCTAATTGTATCAATAACTTGGAAGATTATATAGCCCGATGTTCAACAATCTGAGTCTTGGTCATCTCGTGGCGCAGAGCAAAGTCGCTCGCCTTTCACCAAGGAGATCCGGATTCGATTCCCGTCGAATTTCATATGACATTTGTTCCATCAAAACTAGTTTGGCTGCTTCACAAGGGCCAGTCCAACCCCTGTGAAGTGTCCTAAACCCTACCCCTATCCTTATTCCTTCCCAATTCTGGCCGCTGGGTAGTGACGCAGGAGCGCTTGGTGGGAGGCGCATACGAGATGCTACCTGGCGGTCCTCTTGACAAGACTGCGACGAAACGTGACGGACAGAAATATATAAATAGATACAGTAACGGAGGATTACTCTAGTAGCGCTCAACACCCAAGAAGGGGTTAGGAGACGCATTATGTCGTGAATTAACGCAACAAAATGTAGAACTTGTCAGAGATGCCTGTCCGGTTGTGCAGTATCAAAAAAAAATTCAAGTGGTATTAAGACATTTGACATCGACATTAACTGAGTTGCAGTTAAATATATCCCAGAGAAAAGGTTATAAGAGGCTGGTAGCAAGAATTTGAAGGGTAGTAAAGAAACTTGGAGTATTTTTGTTCAAAACGCAACTACTTTTGCTCATTTCTTTTCTAAGAGCATTTCTATTCTTTTCCACATTTCTATTCTTTGTAAGGTGTGCTTGGGCAAAGATACACAATGTCTCCATAATCAATACTTTGAAAAATATCTTTGTTTTTACTTTTAGCAGTAGTTTAAGAACATATTTCCATTAGAAAGTTGTGACATTATATAAATGTTTGCATCTTCCAGCATAGAAGATATAGTCGCTTCCTACCCCGCGGAAAGTTGAGGCAAACATGAAACAACTCCGATGACGTCAGAGGTTGGCAGAAGACCGGTATCTACGTATGTTGGTCATTAGACACTATCTTTCGGTCCCAATTTTAAACGAATTTGTACACATAAGCTTATTATTTCTACATCGTCGGTAAACAAGTGAAACGCAATAGTCTTCTTTTGATATTTTTGAATAATTTTCAACGCGACATACTTTTTAAGAAACGAAAAATAAAGTTCATTGATGGATTTTTCGAGTACATTTTCACTGTTATTCGTCTCTGTTTGAAACAAGGCAATAATATATAATTTAGTACATCTAATTCCACGACTCAAGCGATTTTAGTCATTAAAAACAACCGTGTTTATCTCCCTCTTAGCAAAATATAGCGAGAAGACAAATTAAACTGAATGAATTTTAACTTGATTTGTCTAAAAATATAGGTGTTGTAGTTGCAAGTTTTACTTGCAGACCAATAATATAGTATATGCATTAAATTTCTTTTCTTATTTTTATCCAAGATTTTCACAATCCCCTCCCCCATAATTGAAAACTATCTTGGACCGTATTGACAGTAATTCCAGGTTTAAGCATATTTTACTTACTAAAAAGAATAGATAGTTATGGATATTATGGTATAATCCTGCCTAAACATTCAAACAATTTTCTCCAAAATTGATATACCCCCATCGATCTGGACGAATTCGAGGCTCTTCAAGTTAGAAATGGATATTTTGTTTTGGAAGTATTTTACATGAAGCTTCAAAATTATCTAATTTTTTGTAAAAAAGGGTTCCATATTTCCTGATTAACCGTTGTCGTCGAATAGTGAAAAGGACGCTTAAACATTGCACACAGCTTATTTTCGTTCAAATCTGAATTTTAGAAAATTTTAAACGTTCAATTTATTTTTGTAATCTTGCTAGAACTACAATATTGACAGTTATTTTTCTATATAATGATTTTCTTGGATGCAGATAAGGACTTACGAAAAAGTGAGCCCGGTCCCATTTTACTTCCTCCAACACTCCTGTATTTTCGTAAATTGCAAAAAAATTAATTTTGCAGTAGTACTGTATTGATGATAAGGATTTAAAAAAATTAAATCTTAAAAAACTAGATCTTTAAAAATGTCATGTTCTATATATTGAAGAAAGGAGTAGTTTTAGATTAATTTCCGGTTGAGGTTATATATATGTATATACGTAGTGACGAATGCGGGTGCCCACGTTCGTCCCACATGCCCACGCAACATGCAAACGACGGCTGTAGACGTGAGCGAGCGCGGCGCCATTCAAAAGGGGCGCGTCTCCAAGACTTGCGCGCAATGTCCGCGGCACGGCGCGAGGCAGGTGACGTATCGGCGGTCAGACTGTGCAGAGGGAGATGACGTGCCGCTACCCCTACCAGGAGGACGGACAGATAAAGATGGCGGGCGACCGAACATTCTTTCATCTGGTTCTGATAGATTTCGAGCAGCAACTTCGACCTAAAAATTCAGCGAGAGATTAAGTAGGAGTTTCTGGACGTCAGAGAGACGTATAGATAGTCAAGAAGTTATAAGAATTTTGCCAGAGGAGAATTTGTCGTCTGTCAAGGACGAGAGCAAGTGATACGAACTAAATAGCTAAAAATGATTCAGTGGCCAGTAAAGAAGAGACTGTTATTTGCATGGTGAAGACGCAGTTACTTTAGATTAGAGGCGCTGAGTAGACTGATATCTAGAGCGAAGCGTACGCCCAAAGTAAAGAAATATGCAATTATTCAATCAGTTGCGACGTGCAAGGGACATTCGCATGCGGGCGTGAACGAGACGACGGGGCAAGAAAGAAGCAGACAAGGACGTGAGGTGCCGAGAAAGGTCTGAACCCTTGACAAATAAATCAAAGAAAATATGGGTAATAATGAGCATGTATTCAAATAATCAATGAAATCAATACACAAAATACACTCAAATTAAAAAATAATCAATGAAATTAATACACAAATACACCTGAATTAAACAGAAGATCACTTCGGATCGCCTGACCTTTGTACAAAATGTAAATGACCTCACCTTTGTACGAAATTTTACAAATGGTACCGTTACTTTGGCTGTCGAAACAAATCAGAACCAAAAAAATGTTATCATTTTCCCTTTTGAGCCCTACTATTCTTTCTTTGCCCTTTCTCTCTGCCGTGCACGGGATTTTAAAAATGAATTTTACTGATTAGTTCTGCGGTGCCAAGTGCTGGCCTCGGGCTACGCACACGTTACCAGAAACATGAAAGAAATAAATTTGACTAAGTAACATGGAAATCTACTATAATACGTACAATTTAAATCATAAAAAAGAATATGTACACATTCATCAAATTGTGGAACAACTTAATCTTTCCCCAATAACACAGAATGAAGCCAGTTAGTTATACAACATTGCCGTAAAATTGTACTAGATTTTAACATTTTACAAAATCAAACAAGGTATACTTTTAGCAGAATTTAAACTTTCACGAATTTGTTTAAATTCTGCTAAATTTGCGACAGTCTGCTTAAATTTGCGACAGTCTTTTTATACTGAATTTAGGGAGTTTCTCACATGAACTACCACGCAAATTTGCCGTTATCCATTTTCTGGCCCGCACCAATCTTCGCACGAAAAGTCACAAGTGCGGTTACCTTTACGGCGCTCTCCACTACGCTCGTGGCCGACCTTGGCACTCTCGCCGCCCGGTGTCGCAGCGACGTCACTCCATCTCTCGTACGCTTCGCCCGTCCGTCACGCGTTCGGTCAAACCAGGCCCTTCTCTCTTACGCTTCGCCCGTCCGTCCCGCGTTCGGTTAAACCAGGCCCTTCTCTCGTACGCTTCATCCACTCCCGGCTCCCCTCTTCTCTTTTCGTCCTCGCCACGAATGTGTATGCCCGGGCTCCAAGTCTCTGGCGCGTCGCAAAATCGGATCTTTGCGTTACTACACTGGGCGTCGCAACTGCATTTCGGATGGCTGCAGCGCTAATACAGTCAGTCTCCACAGGATTTCCAAAACTGTCCTCTGCGCGAAATGAGCACTTTTGAAAGAAAAAAGAAGAAAAAAAAAAGTTCATTGTTCTTACTTCGCTCCGACCGCTTTCTTTCTAACGAGCTTGCTGCCGATTACTAATGTGTTCGTATTGCAATCACACTTCTATACCAACTAATTCTCCACGCTCACACCACTCAATTATTCACTTTCACTACCAAATTCCTAGAGAACTTACGCGTTCGCCTACGCTACCAGACACTTAGAACTAGTGCTTTCGCCCGTGTCGCCGGATTAACAGAAAGCCTTTTCGTCGTGTCTCGCGGTATTTATGAGATGTGGTCTGGGGCAACCTCGGAGGGGTGTCCACTTCTCCCTTCGTCTTGACCGCAGGAAAAACTCCGTTTGCGAGTTCGCACTCCGCTTTTCGGCCAGCCGCGGACAAATGGCGTAGTTTGCGCCTGCCGCGCGCTTCGCTCCTTCCCGTATGTCGGTGTCTTTGTGTGGTCGGTTGTGGTGATATGGGGGGGGAGGTATATTCCCATGTCGCTACAATGTGTGTGTGTGTGTGTGTGTGTGTGTGTGTATATATATATATATATATATATATATATATATATATATATATATATATATATATATATAAATAAAATTTGAATTAAAATTTGTACCCACATCTCACACATTTACATATTAATACTAATATTCTTATACAAAATATACAAAACAGAAATGAAGTACATATGTGAATTTAAATATGAAATGAATTACACAAAAGTAAAAAGAGCTGAATGAATGTGAGAAATACAAATCTTTTCATTTCCTAATTCATTTTGTTAACCAAGATATTCGATATTACAGTAATATTTTAAAATCATATAATATTTTCTTTACACAATGTGCCAACGTGATTGACGAAACATATATCTTGACATAATGATACACTGACAAACTACTAGTATATTATCCGCACACGTTTTCTCGAGCCCTTGCATCGCTCCTTGCGCGAGGAGAGAGGAGTTTGGTTATTTTAACAAGGAATTTTATATCAAATCTATAGTTCGTTTTTCGATGCAAAATATTTTCTATTACACGGGAGCGATACTTTTTGGTTATCAGATTTTTTCCACAATGCCGCTTGCTGTCATTTATTCTTAATTCAACTAATGTTGGCAAAGGAGTGGGGGTATATATTTCGGGGCTCAAGAAAACGTGCGCGTATAAATAGTACATACGTTAACATTCACACAATGAACTATGACAAGATCCACTTTCATTGGAATAAGATTCAAAATCCCATTGACCCCACCCCACGGTAGCCTTCAAAACTACAATGTATTAGTGTTCTAGGATTAAGAAACCGAAACTTAGAATATATGTAAGTAAATTACAGAAGCCCTCTTCAGTATTCAGATTTAGTGATAAATTATTACTGGAGAGGTGCTTCACAGTGCATGGGTGTGGTTAAAAGTCAAGTAATACAATCTTTTGGTAAATTTATAAGTGAAGAAATACAATGCAATTAACTTACTAAAAAATCTTCTTATTAATACCGATTTATATCATTTGATTCACCAACTAGAAATGATATCACTCTTTTATTTTATTTTTAATGATATTTCTTCTTTTTCTGTAGTAATTCACTTTGACCTAACCAATGAATTCACTGCGCAATTTACAGACTTTGCCTCTTTTTTGTGAAGCCTTTACTACGTATCCAATTGATTACAACTGACGATTTCGAACAATTGGAAACTGTGAGGCTGGCAGTAGCACTAATTGAACGTTAATCAAATCAGTTGACAAACAGAACGAAAAGACAGTGCGATAATTGCACCATGGAAATACATTTAGCAGCACACACTGCCGCAAGTATCGAGAACAAATTTCATATAAAATGGCTGACTGATCGATTACCATGCGATATATGTCGCCCAAAAAATCCGGCGGACCCTGGGGGGTCCGCTAACACTTCGAGTTCGATATCGGGTTATTGCATGCGCAGATACTAAAAAATGCAGTGGATTGCTGCCAATAACTGCCCGTTAATGCGTGCACAAACTCTACAGCTTTTTTAACCCCTAAATGGTAACGTGGAACTTATTGAGTGTAATAACGTGGGGTCAATGATGCCACCACACATTTTAAAACTATAAATTCAGCTTCATTACAAAATTTGTGGCTCAGAACATTCGTATTGGTGTTTAGTATACTTTCTGCACACACAACTAAGCAAAGCTTTTGTTAATTGATACCAGTGGCGGATCGTGACATGTTTTCCTGGTGGGGCCAGGTGCAAAAGCACATATATCATCTCATAATCAATAACTTATTTCATTAAAGAATTGTCATTTAATCATTCATATAATTAATATCGATTATTAATTAATTAAACTTTTATATCTATAAACTTTCTTCAAAATCAGAAGTAGGATTTTTTATTAAGACTTTTAATAAAATAGTGTTATGTTAACAGAAACAAAAGATTTTTGTAAAAATGATGATAATGCCATTGCTTATCTTTCGGAATACTGAGAGTTTTCTTCTTTCCATCAATTTGTGTAAATGAAAAGTCACTCGATTGATGTGCTCCTAACCGTTTAATATCAATTTTTTCTTCAAGTTTCAGTGAAGAAAACGGGAAAAGGCGTAATGAATCCACCATGTTCATCTTACAACGCGCAGAACTTTCACATGCACTTTGTTAATGGCGCGGCCAGACTGCCGTTCTCTGAGAAGGGCCCGCTGGTGCGGACCCCTAGGACTGCTAAAATTAGCAAGCTGTGGTCGCGCCCAGTACAAAAGGGCGCTAACCTTGTAATGGGAGTAGAAATACAGCTTTGGGGCCCCCGCAGGTCAGGCCCCGTGAGCATAACTAACGCTATCTTTGAGTGCGGCAAGTAACTATGACCCCCCCAATTCTTGCTATTGGGACTTGGAATGAGTTCTGGGGACGAATTGTCGATTTTCGCGAATAAACAATTCCAATAAAGTACTGCATTTATCACAAAGAGATTACTGTAAAGATAAATAAACATTTGTGTGTATTTATTAAATATTGGTGGGGCCCGGCCCCAGTGGCCCCTTAGGACGAGCCGCCCCTGATTGATACGGATTTTTGAGATAAGTCACTTTGTTTAGTTTGAGTACTCATGATTGTAGTGCTTATGCAAGCTATGTTTTGAACTTCGTTGCTGACATAAGGAATACATATATCATCAAAAGTATATATCATCAGTTTATAAACAAGAGTTTCGGGAAGAAAGTCGGAATAAAAAAACTCATCAATGCGTTTCGTATAACTTCCTAAACTAAACGGAATATTGAAATGCATAGGATTCAAAGTTATCAACTAGCCTGTTTCTTGACTATATTTTTAATGTTCATCTGTCAAACTAAAACATTCTTTGTTACAGATGTTTCATAACCTTTCAATTCTCAAAGTTGGTTATCTCTATAAATCTATTTCATTTCTGGGTTTCACTTCCAGGAAGAAAATAATAAATGCACACAATAATCCAACAGCAAGAATATAAAATGTAAGTTGCAAATCTGATACAGAAAATACCCTTAAATGAGTAGAACTTGAACCTTTAAAATCCTGTAGTTTTTTGAACTCTGTTAGCCAAAAGTCAATAAGACCACTTTGTACAATTCTCTCCAGGATTTTATTAACCCATGGTAATATGGGAAATCCTTTTCGAGTAGCATAAGCCAGAAAGTAGTATCTTGGACACTCATTCATCAAATGAATAGTTTTCTCACCTTGTTTTTTAATAATTTCATGTAGAATTATTTCTGAACTACTTTGTCTAACTAAAGCTGCTATTTTAAATTTCCCTTCAGCAATCCCTTCCATTAAATTACCTCCTTCAATGAACATTATTCTTTTATTCAATTTTTCCATTATTGGATCATTAATATCTGGAAAAGTATCTCTAAGATTCATTGAACCTACTCCAATACTCAGCCCTGACTGTTCCAAATTTTGGAGAGTATTTATATCTTTATAGTATAAAGGTTTACTAATCACTGTAACAACCTGCCCTTGAAAAGCACTTACAAGTACTAGACTGAAAAACAAACAGGATGCAGTGAATATTCTTTGTGATACAGTTTCTGGTAATTTAACAACTGGGCTTGTTATGAATATACGCATCACATCAAAGAAAATGGTGGTGTAATTTAATTTGTTAAGAGACTCAGAAAATTTGAAGTATGTCTTTTTCAACACTATCAAAAAAACAAAAGATAATATGAAAGTTAATATTACAAATATTTTTACAGTAGTTGTTAGTGTCAGAGATATTGTTAACCATTTTGGTACACGAGATGCTTTAGGAACAACTATGCAAAGGTAATCAGAAGTAACAGGAAAAGTGAACTCAATACCATCTGAATCATAGCCCTTAATAAAACGAGAGTTAAAAGAAATGTCTGCCTTTCTATAAATGACATCACCAAGAGACCCTGTGTAACTTCCATTTTCATCTAAATAACCAAATTCTAGATTATCTGGTGGTTCACATATTTGTGGAGTGAAATTGAGATACTGTGACACTATATTTAAAATTTGTCCATCCATTCCTTCTACCCTTCTGTAACAAAAAGAATCAGTAATCTTCTCACGTAGTAATGCGGAGGGTACGCGCTGAAATACTGACAGTACAAGAGGATAATGATGAAGATTTAAAATCTTCGTTAATCTTCCAGAAATAAAATTCTTAATAGCTGAGAATTTTGAAAAGTAATACACTTTGAAAGAAAAAGGATTGTAAACAAAAAAATTGTTTTGTACAACACAATTAAATAATTTATGAAAAATAATAACATGAAGTAGTTCAAATTCATTCCAAAGATGCTGAAGCAAATGCAAGTATTTCCATTCTTCCACATGTTTGCACACATCACTTGATTCAGAGACTATAAGAATCACAACAAATGTTCTACCATTAAACTTGGAGTAGATGAAAAGTCTACTCCAAATACTTGAAAGTAGATCTTCATATTCTGCAATCACCAATAATACCTGTGGTGTTTCAGGTATCAGGCCTTTTACATTGGTGGCAGGGACATTTGAGCTGGACTGAGAAGATATGTACACTGGTGCTTCCAAATTATAATTGGCCACGAGCATCAATTCTTCAAGAATATCTAACACACGCGAGTTCCTCTGAGTACACACAATTGAAATACAATGAGTTTTATTTAACATATGGAGAATGTTTATCATATCCAAAGCCAAATTTTTGAGGGCAATTTCTTTACTCTTCAATAACAGGTGCGATTTTGCAGTTGAATTCAAAGAAAGCAAAATAAAGCACACTAATGTCTTATACATGCTTCTAATTTAGAATTACTTTCAATATTCACAGAACCTAACCCCAAATTTTTATTTATAAAAATGAGAAATTAATTAACTTATCTATAACAAAACTCAAGAGTCAGGGTCTAATACTAATGAATTCTCACTATTGCTCTTTGGTGAACAGTAACTTGCATAAAAATCATTATTGAGCCCTTTAGATAGTCCTCCCTACCTTCAATGCTATTTGTCCAGCTGCCATGTTTATCACATCATCAGTAATTACACATGATAATTCCGTGTGCATCATAATTACCATCAGAGGCCACAAATTAACTTGAGGACCAGGAATATCAAAAGGTCTATGCCCATCAAAACACATTCAGATACAGAGAGGAGATAGTAATTAAACGATCAAGAGGAAATTCAGATTGGAATAAACACTAAGGATTTTCCTTAGTGTTTATTCCAATCTTTTTGGGAAAGTACTAATAAAAACTTTACTATTTATTCAGTAACATTATTGCTGATAATGAGCACATAGTATGATGTGTGACATGATGCATGAAACAAGTTAATGGAATTTTTAGCCTGTTTTTTATTTTAAATGCTAGCAGGGATGACAGAAAACAGCAATTTAACTTAATAATATGTATATTTGCTGTTTTAAGTTCTTGCAAAATACAGAAATTTGTAATCAGTTCCAGGAATAACACTTATGCTCACCACCCCATAACTTTTGTGGAAAGTCCAAATTTGCTGGAGTGCACCCAGATAGGGGTCGTATGAACACATTGTTGGAACAATTAGAAATGATTAATGCAAAAAAAAATTGTATGCATAAAACTAAATTTACACTTCATTCACTGATACTATTACAATTTACTTGGGACTATGATATCTACAACAATTATTTAAAACTAAGTGAATTAATGCAACATTGCCACAGTATTTATTTATCACAATCAGTTACTGACAGGACAAGAAAAGAATTCTAACTATAGAGCAAATAGAATGTACTTTTATTTATATCCTAGTCACACAATGTTTACCTTCTCTCTTCTCTGCCCTGCCTGCTCTGCCTAACCTTCGTCAACCTGTTTCATCTGGTGGCAATGCCTACACCCTTTACAGATTGTAACTAATTATCAGAATAGAACATTTCATGAAGTTTGGATTACTTTGTAGGAGATACCTACACCTTAATTTTAACAGTATAAGGTGATTTTTCAAGCTAATGCGAAATGTGTAGCAAAATAAAATTCATAATAAACAAAAATAAATATTTGATGAGAACAAAAGATCTCATTTTCGCCTATTCCTGAAATTTTCTCATTTTTAACAACTCTGACAACAAAATCAATTAAAAACTAGGTAATGTATCATTCTTTTAAGTCTAAATTCTACAATCCTTCAACCCCATTACTAGTGATTACAGAGATATCCTAGCATAAAAGAAACTAGAGGTACACAGACTTTCTCGTAGTATAGTTTTCTAATTTCCTTGCTGTGGTCTGGCTTTAAGGTTTTGCTACATTCTCTGGCCAGCTGCCATCTCTCAAATTTTTTTTCAAATTCAAATTGTCTTTATTTTGCCATTAACATAGAAGGAGTTACAACATTACATTCAAATATGATGGGCAAAATAATTAGGGATCCCCTAGAAAGACTGTGTGGGATCTCCATCACCTTTGTACACATAAACAAAATTGCCAGCAGCGAGAGGCAGCTCACTCACTTGAATTAACATGCAAGAATAACAAAACAAAGATTTTAAACCTAATACTTCTGTGCACTAATAATATAACAAACAAACATTCATATCTAAACATACACTACAATACTAATTGAACTTGATACCATAAAAAAGTGTAATATTACTCTTCAAGGGTAATCAGATTACATTTTGTAGATAATACAAGATTTTTCAAGAACAAAAAATAAAAAAAATCGAGCAATGTTTTTCACTTAATTATCGCAAGAAAATCGTCAATGTTGTCTTGAGAAAAAAGCCATTTTCTTATTTTTCTCAGAATCTGACCGAGTGTAGTAAAATAACCTATTTCATTGCTCACAATATTAAACATTCTTGGTGCTACACTACTATAAAATATTTTATGGGCTGTTAAATTTGATTTTGGAACTTATGCGGTTTCATATCTTCTCAAGTTGTATCTTTTTTCACGTGGTATTGAAAAAGCTGTGCTTTTGATGAAAAACATTTTTAAGACTTTAAAAATATAAAAGTGTCTTAAGGGAAGAATTTGGAGATCAAAAAAAAACAAAAACTGTTCGTGTATGTTCATATTTTGATTTAAATGTTATTGTTCTCATAAAACGTTTTTGAAAGGTTATAATGGGAGAAATTATTGATCGGTACGCCCCACCCCAACATGAAATTCCATATTGGAGCCTAGAACCAACAAGTGCATGATAAACCTTAATTAATACTTTCTTAGGACATAGTTGACAGAGTAAATAAAATTTTGTTAGTGTTGTAGAGCTCTTTTTTTATTTTTTTTAACATGATCCCTCCATGACAGTTGACTATCAATAACTAATCCCAAGTACTTAGTATTAAAAACTTGATTTAATTCGAGGCAATTGCAATAATTATACTTAGCTTTTAAACATCTAATTTCATGAAATTTTAAGGGAGTGTTGAAGTTAACTTCACTCCTTAAACCAAATATCATATACTTAGTTTTATCACTTAGGATCATAAAATGCTTATCAAACCAGAATCTAAGTAATGATAAATCTGTAGTCATTTCATTATATAGCGTGTTGATATCTCTATTTTTATAGATAAAGGCCGTATCATCAGCAAAGGCAACTAAACGACCATTACATAAGTCATTTATATAAATCAAAAAAAGAATTGGCCCTAATACTGATCCTTGCGGTACTCCACATGTAATCGAGTCAGACTCACTTTCACAATTACCAATTCTTACTATTTGTTCCCTTTCAGAAAGATAGCTGACGAACCATTTAAGAGGTAGACCTCTCACTCTCGCTAACCATAATTTATCAATCAAAATTCCATGGTCGATCGTGTCGAATGGCTTGGTAATGTCAATAAACAAAGCAGAAACCTTATCACCCTTATTTAATGGATCATAAATAGCTTCCGTAAATGTAATTAAAGCGTCCTCTGTGGACTTACCCTCTCGAAATCCGAATTGATTACTACTGAAAAAGTTATGTTTATTTAGAAAATCAATTAATCTTTTCTTAACAATTTTTTCAAGTATTTTTGCAAACACATTTAACAATGAAATTGGTCTGTAGCAATCTACGATCTCCCTTCTTAAAAAATGGAATAACAGTTGCTTTCTTTAAGCATTTCGGGAATTCTCCAGAAGATAAACATAAGTTATAGAGATAAGTCAGCACATTAATGAAATGAGGAGCTATTCGTTTAACCACAGTGGAATTGATATTATCAAAGCCAGGCGCTTTGTTACTTTTCAGATTTTTAATTATCATTAACACCTCATCAGTTGTTGTAGGTCGCATAAAAAAGGATGTTTGAGGAGTATTACTTTGTTGAAATATTTCAATATACTCCGGAAGTTGATCAAAATAAGTACTTTATACTTGCATTGTTAGTCTACTGGCAACACTTAAAAAATGTGAATTAAAGGCATTTGCAATTTCAAACTGTTCAGTCACCACACCATTTGTACCTATCATTTCATTGATATTGTAACTGCTTTGATTCTCACCTATTAAGTCATTGATTGTGTTCCACTGTGATTTCATGTCATTAGCAGAGTTTTCAAACTTCTCCCTAAAATAATCCTCTCTTGCTTTCTTTAAATCGAAATTCAGTTGGTTTCTAAAGTTGGTGTAATAACGTTTTAGCTTAGCGTCATTTGGTTTTTTCATAAGCTGTTTAAAGATTTGTCTCCTCTTCTGTATTCTTATTAAGCTATCAGTGTTCCAAGGTTTCAATTCAATAATTTTTTATGTACACACACTGTGTATTTACAATTTTCTACTAATGACTGTATTGAGTCTATGAACATATCAAAAGCATCCGAAACAGAATTTTGATGATATACATTAATCCAATCTTGAGAATTAAGTAAGCTAATCAGCTTTTCCATATCCATTCTTTTATAAGAATAGTTAGTTCCAGTAATAATATTTGATAATTTAATCATTAACACAATAGGTGAGTGATCTGTAATGTTGTAGTGGAACACGTTTGCTTTAAAATCATACTTAATAGATCGATTGTTACAAAATCTAACAAAAGCATGGTCTATACATGTTGCAGAATTATTTACAATGCGAGTAGGCTCATTTACTAAGTTGATCATGCCTCTACTAGCTAAGTTGGTTAAATAGTTGTCTGATTCAAAGTATTCAAGTTCATGTCGCCAATGTAAACAATATTATGACCTTCCAATTCAGTTATTATTGAATCAACATCATTTGTAAAATCTGCCCGTGAACTACTGTGTAAGCAATACACAGCAAGTAAAGTAAACTCTACAAGATTACCGACCTTCACGTTTAACTGGAGTACATCAGCTGACTGAATGTCATTTCTCTCTCTCACCCCGCTGTACTGGTAGCAGTTACGAAGATATACAATGGTGCCCCCTGCCCTGTAATCCTCATTACATTTAGCAATTAGATTATATCCTTGAATTTTATAACTATTCAATTCATATTTGCTTATCCATATTTCCGTTAATACAATTACACCAGGAAACAATTTAATTGACTCCAAATCACTTACAAATAAATTAAAATTTTGCCTTAAGCTTCTAATATTTTGATTTAGAATAAGAAACTGATTATTTTCTTCCATTGTTGTTAAGTTATGTAAATGATAATGAAAACTCGCCCGCCCAATCATTGTCAACAGTTGTGCTCAGACAACAATGACCCTGTGACGATAAGCGTGTTCTACAAACTATTGCTGATAAGATTGTGAGGATACGAAGAACGTACTTACAATGACAAATTTGAACCTTATGCGATGACCATTAATATATGCTTAATTTTAACTTTTAGAAATGACCATATATATGCTTAATTTTTTAAACATGAGAAATATACAGTTTACCAAATTATTACCAAAATAGTAATTTAGTTACAAATTATCCACGTCCAACATTGAAGTTTATTACTTTTACTGGTTCACCGTCAGCTTTTCTCATCAAAATTTTTCCTCCCCTTATCCACAGATATGTGTAGTTCTTTTCTTTTTTCTTGTCCCTTGCTGCGTTGAGAAGTCGGCATCTGCCCGGGAAGAGAGAATCATTAATGTAGATAGGTGCCGCAGGAGTGTTAGGAATGCCAACATGGAGTGTTGATAAATTTCGTTTGACGCGTCTTCTTTGCAGAATTGCCTCAGCATCTAGTCTACGAACCATTTTTACAATTATTCCTGGAGGCATTCCACTTCGCTCCCGAATGTTCAGTCTATGCCATGCACTTATCATATTTTCTTCAATTGGTAAGTCAAGTGCCGTCCCTACCGCTTTCACCCAAAGTATATGTATTTGACATTTTCTCAACTTTTTGCTTTCCTACAACCAAAATATTTCTTCAAGAATATTAAAGAAGAGTAAAAACTCGTCCTAAATAGAAATTTTCATTGAAAAATTTGAAATGTTTTTTAAGAAAATGACGATTAAGCATTACTGTAAATGTGAAATTTGAAGCTCTTTTTTGCAGGAATCTATTGAGTTCTCAAACAAGTTCATTTGAAATCATTTGAAGCACTTCCCCTCACAATTGTCATAATGCCTACAAATCAATGAAAATGTCCATATTAACAGAGTGAGAGGTATTTAAAAAAAATTACATTTGCGTAATTTTTTAAAAAAGAAACGAATACACCAAAATAAACCTTACATCATATTAAACAGCACACATAGCACTATCTATTAGATTATTAATTTGGAGACTTTTTGAGAAAATAGAGTTTGAGCATTTCGGAAAATGCGGAATTTTGAGGTCATTTGTACAGAAAACGGTTGAGTTTTCGAGAAACTTTATTTGACATTATTTAAAGCTCATGTACTCATAAATATAATAATATGAAGAAATTGCCTTTAATGTAAATATTACCGATGTGAGAGACAAGTCAACAAATTTCCATATTTAAAATTTTTGGAAAAACAAGAATAGAGCAATAAGTTGTTTATGTCATGGTATAGGGTTCCTTTGGCACTAACCATACAAAGAATTAATGAAAAAATTTGGAGCCGTTTTTGAGAAAATCTTGTTTTTGTAATTTTTTAAAATTGCAAATATTGCATGCACTATTGCACGAAAACTACTACAATTTACGAAACAATGTACATGACCTTATTGCAAGAACTATTTATGCACAACAAATTTCATTTGAAGGAAAAATCTGTCTTCAATTTTTGTAGTTGTAGTTGTAGTTGTAGTTGTAGGAAGACGCCAAAAAAATTCAAACTTTTGCATTTGTCGAAAATTCAGAGTTAATGGTGAAAATCGGACCTATGCCACCTTTATAAGTGTATTTTACTCTATTCTTACATTAAATTTTGAGCTGTTTTTGAGAAAATTTTGAAAACGGCCGGGTGGCTTGATGTAAAGAACCCCCAAATTTTAAAGAATGTTTCTCAAAATTTCAAAGCTTCAACTAGAGCGTGATCGACAGGGGATTCTTCAATTTGGAAAAGATCGTACGTGTGGTTTAGGTGCTTGTAGTGTTCACAGACGGACAGACGAAGCCTGGTAATGTTTTTTTTTCTGCTGAAAATCCGCTGTTTTTTCGCACAGCATTACATAACTTTCTCTATACTGCGTATTTACTCTGTATATACGTACGTATACGAGAAAGTAAAATAATAGGCAGGGAGATAAGCTGACATTAGAATGTGTTGTACAAAAAACAGTTGTAAATCTATTTTCCCACCACAAATTCCATGTAAAGTGAGCTCACTAGCCTGTGCCACAGGACTTCCATAAAATGCAGGACTACAACGTATGAGAAAACCGGTGACATGATATGACCCTAGAAACTATGGGAGAGATCCCCCTCACATCAATCATAAGTACAAATCCATGCATGGTGACTGAATACATGTATAAAAATACTTTCTACATACAATATGCTAACAATACAGATTTTGACAATTTATAAGAAACCAGCAACATAAACCTTAAAAGTGTGCTACTGTTGGATCAGGAATTACTCTCAAAAAAAGGTTTGGAGATTATTACTTCAACATATATTAACATGCATAATTCAGAAACAATGTGGCACTGACCCTAAAATCCAGGTTTTATGACTTTTAAAGGGACATGCAGGGGACGACTGGGGAAATGGTAGGAGGCAAGGGGCTCAAGTGAGGACTGAATTATATTTTCTTTGCAGTATTCTACAAAGTGAGGTCTTTTGAAACTTCTATTACATCTCTCAAGATTTAGCTCTTCTAGGCACCTCTACTCCATAGGTGATCAAATATCAACATTAACTCATAAGTCTATGTAAAACTCAATAGACAGAAAAAACACATAAATGATGGACATCAATTAATTCTGTACTTTAATAGACACCATCTTCATTCTGAACTCTTCTGATACAAGATTAATTGATGCTGTGCAAGCAATGTTGGCTGCAATTGTAATTTTATATCTGAATAAAATTAATTCCTTACAAACTCAAGATATTAATAGTGAACCATTTCTTGCAATAATTTACAGAAATGAAAATTAATTTTTGAAAGTATGGAAAAACGTGTGGAATAAAATACATATTTAATGTTTCATTAAACAAACAATATATTCAAACTTTTTACAATGTTACACATTGTTGGTTACAAATAACATCTTTGTATAAAACATTTACAGTCCTGTCTCAGTTAATATTACAAAAATATAATATACACAAATACAGATACACAGTGATTCCTGTCCAACAATCCAACTCTGACTGTACATTATTCCATCAATGAAGAATGATCTACCAAGCTATAATTCGGATTGAGTTTGAATTATTTAAAAACAATAAATTTCAAATTAAAGTTTCTTTTCCACAATTAATTTGTAGCACGAACATTCATACAAAGAATTTATTGCAACAGAATCAATACCAAGATGAAAGATAGCTAAGAATGCTTTCATTATATTAACAATTAAAATATTTTAAGAATGCTTCTTTCCTGCTGAAGTTAAGAAATCCTGATGATACAAATATTCAAAAATAATACCTTATACCAAATATGAGTGTTCTGAACAAACTGATGTAGCATAAAAGTAATAATGCAACACAACATATACGAATTCAATGAGATGTCAATATTAAAACAAAATTTTCTTCATGCAAGCTTTAGAAATTGTATAATGCATCGGAACTATTAAAAACGTTTTGTAAACTCTTGTACAAAACAAATTATGGGAAAAATGTTAAACCAATCTTAATTACTACCATAAAATTTTTTCTTTAATTGATAATAAATAATTTAAAACAAAAAGTAGTTGTTTTCTTCCTCCTTTACGAATTATTTAACAAAAGCATTAAACAAAAATCAATACATTCAGTACGAAGAATAAATTCATGAATTTTTGCAGCAAAGGAAAAGTATCACATTACATTAACACAACAGGCAGTATTAATGCTACACCAATCTCAAATATTGAAGATGAGAAGTTTGATAAGAAAAGGTTTTAGAATCCCCCCAAAACACACCAATTACAACTTTTAATCTGTTGCAGTCTCCAGAGATAACAGTACATATAAATATTTTCTAAAATAATTTGTGTTCAATTATTTTATTTTTAGTTGCTTTTAATAAGTTGTTACCAAATCTAACTATGCAAAATATGTTCAAATTTTCAGACACATAAACAACTTATCCTTTATTTAACAATTAAACATAAAAGACAGAACAAATAAGAAAAAGTATTGCAAATACTAATACTGATGCACAAAAAACAAAAACAACAATTTTTGAAGACAAAACCCACAAAAAACAGTTTCTTTTCTGCATTAATTATTTATCATCATTTAACATTGTGGACATTATTCATTAAAACAAGTAATGTATTTAGGAGAGGAATATTTAAAAACAAACACCTTTTTTACAAACTCATCAATATGAAATGACATATTTCTTCACAGAAAAGAACTTGAGATAAATTACACATTGTAGCTTAAGTTGTAATTTCATCTATTATTTTGTCAGTATAAAATTTGGTGTAAACACATCTATAACATGATGCGTATCTTGGCGAATAAACCAATTTATTGCCAAACTCAGTACCATTATTTATAAAAAAGACAACATATCATACAGGATAATTGTCCTCTGTAATATATAATTTTAGTATTTCACTTTATATTGCACAAATATTTTTCAGAAATTGAGTAAAAGAGCTCTCATACTGAAGCCAATAATCATATTTTTAGTCTTGTAGAAAGTTAATTTTGGCAAAGGGAATAATTTTAATACTTCACTTCATAAAGTGAATTATAAAACCATCAACAACAGTGATTTATTTCACAAATAATTAAAATTTTATAATTACAAAACTTTTAGAAATACCTCTTGTAATGTTGCTTGTAAGAGAGTTTAGAGCTTTTTAAAAAGCAATCTATCAATACAACCTGCACGTTGTATTATGTGTTACTTTGACTTTCCTCTTCACCTCATCAGTAATTAACAGATTTCAAATTTAAACCAGCATTGCTATATACTGGAAAGAAAATACACTATTCCAAAATATTTACATTAACTAATTTCATAAATTAATGTTTTCAATGAACAATGAATACATTATGAAATAGATTCACATGCAATATGAAACAATACCGAGTAAAATATGCTCAAATATGTATTTTTACTCTGACTAGAAGCACATTAGTAAAATCTATACTTGCAAATGTGCATTTTGTATCCTCTTGCAGAAAATAAAATAACAAAAACATTCAATAGCAAATAAAATAACATCCCTAAAGCAAATACTGCCTTAAGATCAAAGTGTCACGCAATGACAAATCTGAAATTGTGAATTAAGTACAAAAGTTTAAATATATGTTGGAGAATCTTTTAAGCTACAATCACAAGCTACACAAGTACCAACATCTTTTTCATTCACCAAAGTGCATTGTGGGCATTCCCGGCCTCCACTAGCCAAAGGACGAGCTTCAGAACCCCGTACCTTTGACTTGCCACACATTTCACATATATCACGAGCTGTATCATTGTGATATGTGCATGTCACACATTCCCACTTTCCAATATTTTTATCATCAAATTTTGCTAATTCCTCTGAACCTTCTAGTTTCTCAGAGTCACAATTTCTATTTTTATGAACGGAATTTCTTCTCACAGGTTTCTCATGAACTAGTCCATCACTTTTCTCAGGAGCATTTGTACTGCTTAGACCCAAGTTATTTCTTTCTGTCAGTTGACGAGGATCTAAGGTAGCAGACGTGAAGTGGGGATTATTAGTTAATCTTTTGTTTTCATGCTTTTTTGGTTCTCTGGGTAATGTTTTAGTACTTGTTTTGGTAGCTACTGCGGTACTCTTTGCAGTATCTGCTGCTGAGATGCGAGGTCTTTGAACAGAACTTATTTCTTTAGGGGGAGAAGACAAATTGTCATAAACACTGACACTACTACCTACTGGTTCACTAGGAATTTGATGTTTGGTCCGCATCATATCGGTATCGGGATCTAATTTCATTTTTTGAAGAGCTTCGTTTATTTTCAATGTTCGATGTTCGGAAGATTCTCCTTTCATTTTCCTCTGCATCTCCTCCAAACGCATTTCCATTAAAGTATCTTCTAAATCTAAAGCCTCTGTTTCCTTATGTCTGAATCCCCTATCACCAATATTTTTAGAATTAGTGTTAGCATTGTCAACAGGAGATAATATATCTGGACGTTCACCTAAATCCTTATTATAACCTTGACTTTCTAAATTTCTAAATACATAATCCCAACTTTCAAATGTGCCAGTTCCTTCATCTTTACTTCTACGAGATGTCTGTTCAGTTTTTGAGGAGTCTGATAAGTAATTAGACACTGGTGGATTCTCAGCATGCTTAGCATATATATCTTGTTTATCATGAGAAATTTTCTTTGTCTGGTGATTTTGATGTTGGCGAATTGTACGTGGAATTAAAACTGAACTTGATGAGTCAGTAGCAGAATGTGTCTGCTGCATGTCATTATTTCCAGCTGGAACAGCATCCAGTTCAATTAACTGAGCAGTAGGGACAAGACAACCATAATTCTGGCCTGTTGTTTGAACTGGGTTTATTTGACTCTGAAGTGCATAACCATTTTGCAATGACATTTGAACTGCTTGAGAAGGAACTGGTGGTTGAGGAGGCACAGGCACTGGGGTCTGGAACTGTTCAATTGTTGCATGTCCATTAGGAGGATAAACTTCTTGCGATTTCAATACAGGTTGCAGAGGTGCTGGGAAGTAATGTGGATGAGCTGGTGCAGGCATTGGACATGACATCATTGGCTGCTGTGGACTTATTATAGAGCCATACCTAGGCTGTGATGGCAAAGTATAGGGATGGGGTGCTCCCATTGTATAAGGGGAATAATTATAATAGCCCATATGTGGAACTGTGGCCACAGTTGGTGAAATTTGTCCATATAAACAGGCCTGGCCAGGATGATGAAATCGAGATGTACCATAAGTATCAGTAGTTGGAATTTGATGATGATACATTGCCATTTGGTGTTGGTGTTGTTCTTGATATTCACGTTGATGAAACTGATACATAAGTCCCTTCACTGCATTCTCAGGGGAACAGACATGATTTTCACGAAATTCCAAAACATCCAACCAATGACACTGAAATCGACGAGAGACTTCTTCCCAGATCACCTTCAATAACTGCACAGAATTACAGATATTTATGAGACAAAAATACAATTGTATACATGTAATGTAAAATTAATGAATTGCATTAATAAAAATAGAATTGAATCTCAGCACAAGTCTCTATAAATAAGTCTAATTTCATTGGAGCAATTTTTTTAAACTTCATTGCCTTAATCTCTTCTAATTGTTGAAATAACTCTCAATACCAAATAGAATTGTTCAACTGTTAATACTACAATACTTTGGTGTCAATATCTCTACCTTAGAGGACAAGAGTCTGTGAATATTAATTTTTTGATACCAAAATCACTGCAAGAAATCTATTTGAAGGTATATAGTAGTATAGCACAACTTTTTAGAGCCCATTTAAGCTTAAAAAAAGACAATTCCAATATTACAACTAAGGGAGCAGAGAGATTCCCTCTTCTCTTGTTAAGTACAGAAATTGTGAGTTATGACTTGGCCTCTGAAGCATGGATATGAAACTCAAGAAGAAATAAACATATCGTTCTGATGACTAATCTAAGTCACCAACATAATTAAAATTATGTTAACATAACAAATGCATATTAATGCATTTGATAAATTTGCATTAGCAAATTTAACACAGCAAGGTCATCAACTTTTAACTTCATCTTCACAACTCAAAAAACCCTTTACCATTATCACGCCAATTCTGGTCTTACAAATATACAATTACAAATTTTGCAAATCCTTTTTTTTCTTCTTTCTTCAAAACGATTTTGACATTAATTATTAAGTAAGCAAAGGATTTCTGAATATGGTATTGAGAAAAAATAGAGAGCAGGAGATAAGTTAAGTCTAGAAATGCAAAAATTCTCAAAACTATTTTGTAAAAAAGTAAAGTGAACATCCGAAGTACATCTAGCATCCTCATAAGACATATGGTTCCTGGGTATAAGTTGGAAAGTCCCTATATCTAGACATTGCAATTAGTAACTAACTTCTAGCTATTACAGGAAATAATAGAGCAAACTTGCATTTAAGGATTTGGGTATCAAACAATAGCAGAAACCCTGTAAATGATCACTGACAGTTCCCAGAGAACAATAAAAACAAGGAAAATAAGGTTAAAATATACTCTGCTGAAGGAGAATTTCCCCACTATAAGATTGCTTTACAAGAAATGGAACTTAATTTTTAAAATTTGGCAACAAGAAAGTAAATGTGTATTTAAATTAGCCTACAAAACTGAAACTTTACGACAGGAGCACTAAAGACCTATCCTACTACTATAATAACTTAAAATCACGGTAAATTTAAAGTAAATATTTGCCATTATTATAATTGTTTTTATGGTACATATTACAAGTGTTTCAACAAGACCAAAAGTATTATTTAGTTAAGAAAAAAACACTGAATAATAATAATACAGTAAAATCTGTCAAAGGTGTAACCTGAATAATGCAGAAACGTACTATTTAGGGGGATCTCAGAATGGGTTATTTTCCTATGCAAAGTATACTGTGCAAATATTGTGAAATGATGTTTAGAAAAGCAATTCTTCTTTTCATCTGATTTTTCAAGTTTCCCTCCTCTAGATTGTTTTCTTTTAATGTTTGTAAAGAGTTAGTTAAGTGAAGTGGAATCTCAGTCACTTATGTTATTAGGTAGCATTGAATAACGGACAAAGTAGCACTGTATAACGGTTAATTACAATAAATTTGTTTGGAGCAAAAAGTAACGTTTAATGCAAATTGTAATTGCATTGTTTGCCATTAAATACTACCTCAAATGAAATTTCAAATGAGTACTAATTATCAATTGTTCTGGGATGTCAGGGTAAAATAACAACTTTACAAAAGCCTGACAATACTTAGGATTTAATTTTTTCAAAAACTTTGACGCCTGAGTATGCTCCTTCAAAAAAGGGTCCTCTAGAGTAGGGTGACCAGACATAACGTTTTAATGGGACTGTCCTTTTTTTTTTCTTTCTTTCCATAATGTGTCCCTATGGTCCCAACAAAATATTAACAGGACGTGTAGTGACCCGTTTTTTCATTCTTGGCTATAACCTCACTCTCCCTAGAGGCACTCTGGTTTTCGCTACTTCACTAGCACTTACATTTCAACAAACTTTTATCTCAAAAATTTGAGGAATGGGGAAAAGATAATGTAGAGATTGATAAAAAATGGTGTGATGTCTTCCACATATTTAAAAGTAGAGGCAATCCATGTAAAACATATAGAGGTGGTTGTGAGTTTTGCTTTGGCTGTACCAGGCAAAAATGCTGTGATGGGAAGAGTAATTTCAATTTTGGATTGATGGAGGGAAAAAAAATAACAAGTTTTTACTACTGAAACTATTTAAGTAACTGTAATTTTAAAAACTAATTTTAAAGCCTGAGCTGTAAGTAATTCTACAACCTGTTATTAAGTAATTCCAAACTCTTGCAAGATATCAAATCTTCTGAGTAAGTACAAAGTTCATAGTGATGTTCCCGAATGAGAAGCAAAGTTCATGTTCAGCAGGTTGTTCACAAGTTGATTATTAAAATGCGTCTTTTTACATATAAGAAGTAATTTGTACTTGTCTCAGTGCAGCAGTCACATATGAAGCACATTTTTAGTAAGCTCATATCCTGTTTTGTTCGTTTTTCTTTCCTTTTTTTTTAAATTAACATTTCAGAAAAATCCTCTCTTATGTCATAAAAAAATATTAAATATGTATAAACATTTTTAATATTTTTCTATTCATAGTAAACATAAAACATCAGTTAAAGTAAAAACGTTTTGAGTTGGTATAAAGTGGAAAGGTTTTATAATTGGTATGAAGTTAAGTCCGATAGAAAATTGATATTTTCAGATCAATATGTTACTTATTCCTAGTAAAAACAATGTAGCAGAACAAATACTACTCTTTAAGTCAAATTTCTTATTACGCACAGCAACAAACATTCCGACCATCTTTTCAGTAAATTAGAGCCATCCAACAGACTAAAGCCTGCACAGTTGAATTTATTAGGAAATCTTGTGCACAACTGAGGGCACAAAAAGAAGAAGTTGGGTAATAATGAAAATAATTCAAGGATAGGTTTTATCTTATTCTGAATATACCCTGAAAATAACCAGGTCCCTATCCATTGCCCGAATCTCTATTCCTTGAATTGTCCTCTCATTTTCAGTCTTCACTCCCTTAAAACTGTGGAACATGAGTAAGGCCCCAGAATGTTTACCACACACAAAACAAGTTTTAATCAACAGCACACCATAATAGTTTTACTATTGATCACAACAGTGAAGAGAAATTTGTAATAACTGGCATTTGCATTGTTCATACTATAACATGGATGTAACACATACATTACAATGAGGAATGTCTCTCTTTCTCTGACAACCATTGAAGTAGTCTAAAACACATTGCATCAACATGCATCATTCTTTCCCTTCTCAGGGTACAAAACCCCAAATGTCAGTTGTTTTTTTTATGTAACAATCCATTTCCTTGTGGTTTTTCCACTCTGAATAAAGATGAATGAAACAGAACATTTTTATTTTGGACAAACCTTATTTGTACAATTCGTAGGTTGTCATAAATTTCACTCACACTGCATTCTAGTATTCTAAAGAGTAAAGCAACAATACAAGAACAGACCAGTGATGAGTCTGTTGGTAATGAAGAATAAGGTTGAATTATAGTGACCTATCATTTATTGCTCACTGATTCCAAACATACACTGAGCAAATGTTTCTGAAACAGAAGTGGCAACTATGTGACTGCTAATATTTCCTAAAATCCATCAATGAGCCCACCAAAATGTGCTAAACACATCTTATAGTTGACCTCCTCTTCTGCTCATAAAGAAAAAGATCCCTATCATGGATGGGATGAATTTCAACGCACAGTATCGCTCTTATATCAAACCTCAGAATCTGTTTTCCACAACCAACCACACGGGTCTACTGTATAACCAAATTTTGACAAATAATCTACATCATGTACAAAGTTACGAAATTATAAATTATCAAGAACGTTGAAAAGAATTTTACTTCATTAATTACTTACTTCATTCCAGAATTTTTCTTCTAAATACACCTTACAAACATGTTTTCAATAAGAAATTGTCCTAGCATACAGTACATTCACTAGTGATCCAAATGATCCGAATTATCATTTTCAAATCGGCCATTGTAGAAATCACGACCGTTAATAAGTAGTAGGATATGGATCACGGGATCGGTCAATTAATGAAATACATTAGTTTGCCAACGTTTCGGAATATTTAATTCCTTCATCAGGGCTAACAAAAAACAATCACAAGGAATAAGGACAACTTTTCTGAACAACAACATTAGAAATCACACAAAAAATGCCATGAATCAACATACATGAAGAAAAATAAATAAACAAATAAATAAATTATATACTGTATATATAAGCCAAAGTAATATGAACGGTACTCTGATGGCATTCATGATCCCTTTTCTAATAACATCTAACTTGCTGATTTGACGTTCTTTAGTCATAAGGAACGTTTTTTCATAAAAAATCTCTTATGATCTGATAAATGCATGGAATTCTGATGTGGCATCATGTGACTGAAGCTTGAACCTATTGTTATGCAACCTGCTATTAATGATTTGGATATCTAGACAAATGTCCTTAGTTTCTAAGTTTAAAATTTCAAATTTGAATTTAGAAACGATATGTTCAACTTCTTTGGTGAGAGGACTGTCGGCCCTAAACAACCTACACATGCACTTCACATTCTGTGTGATATGGTTGGGCATGCATCTGAGCTGTCTACAATTCAACAGAAAAACTTTATCATTTTTTCTTTTGGCCAGTTTGTGGGTCAAAAGTGTGTGTGTTTGTTTGTTAGCCCTGTTGAAGGAATTAAATATTCCGAAACGTTGGCAAACTAATGTATTTCATTAATTGACCGTTCCTGTGATCCATATCCTACCATTTTCAAATCGCTTTCAGATAACAATAAGACAAATTTCTGATTTAAAAGAAACACCCAATCGCATTGTTCTTTCTCCCTAACAGCTGATTTCTTAGTTCTAACCTTTAACACTTTGCAATATTAACACTAAAAAATAGAATGTTCATTTGTAGTTATACTAATAACAGAACGTACTTTCTCTAATCGAGTTCCTTTGGATTGGACTATGGTAAGCCACTCAAAAAGCAAAAGTAGATCTTTTTCGTTTCTGCTAAATGTTAACAAGCCACTGGCAAAGTTGTGCAATTTAATTCAGTAATGTATACAATATCTTTTAATGCAATAAATATGCTTTAATTGTTGATCATCTGATTCACATTTCTTTGAACTTTCAATTGTCTCTCAAAGTAACTTGAGATGGCTTCCCAATTCTAACTCCCAAGAACCTCAACTGTAGCATGAAATTTCTAAGTAATCACCAGATCATAATTGAGGATGATAATCTATCGTCTTTGAACTAACAAATGCTGCATTACTTTATATTCAAGAATTTGGGATAACAGGGCAGTTGTGCTAAATGAAACTGTAGTTACCAATTCAGAATACAGTTGCTATAATTTATGTTATGCAATTCATTCTTACCTGGCATTCAACAGATGCCATCAAAGAATCTCGTGACACATTTGACACTCTGTCAGGATCAATTGGTCCTTCAAGAACCATTGTTGTATTGCCTGTATGTTTATAACCCATCGCTTCCAACATTACTTCTGCACCAACAAGATTCGCTTCAATTTCATGTTTATAAAATCCACAATACATCTAAAATAACAATAACATTTAATTATAGTTAATTACATAAATTTCCTCAAAACAAAAAAATAACTTTCATATCCATGAAAATATAACCTTCAGAATCCGATACTCTTTCCTCCAGGGTTGCGATAATAAATTAGCAGCGTAAGTACCAAGGGCATCCCAAGCCGATGCTGCTCGATAAGCACTAAAGGTTTCTTTTGAAGTGGCACTTTGATGCAACACATTGGCAGTCTCTTGAAAACAGAACTTGCGATTATGCGGGGCCAGACACAGATATTCTCTAATATAACCTGAAAAATATTATAAATTCACGTAAATAATCACGCCATGAATTTACTGCCAACACGTAAAATTTATGAAACCTACTTTCCAATTTATGTTTCTGTTCAATTTTATAAAGATTTTCGTCCGTTTGTAAGTAGCTTAGATGTAATTTATCTATTTGCAGCCACAGGTCACGAAGATGATCACGATGCATATAATCTGAAAACGAGACGAAAATGTACTTTAAAGTTCGTCCAATGCATAAATCTGGTTTGAACATTTCTATCTCAGGTTACGTCAATAACAAATATTAACAACTTAACCTAGAGTATCAAACGAGGCGAAGAATTTAATTAACTTGTAGTAACTTACCATTCATTGTCAAACGATTAAATCTTCAACATTTCAAGATGCACTTTGTAAATATTTATTTTACTGTACTGCTGTGCAACAGTACAATTTCCAACGATCAACGTCCACGAACACTACCGCACAACTAGCGCGTGCCTGGGAAACTTCTCGGCTGCGGAAAGTATTGCAGTACAATGCAGCATACGCAGTGTATAATGTATCTCGTACGCCGTCGAATATATTCCCTAAGTTGACAGGGGACAAATACTTATCTGGAAATGAACCTAATGTGTAGCACTAACAACCTAGGTGACCGACCACTTTCTTTGCCCTTTCCACCTTTCCGAGAATCTATTTTGATTCCTTATACTTCTTTCCACCCCTATCTTGCATGCTTCCCACCAGTTCCTTTTCGAACTCTTGGCTCGCGACTCCTCCGATACACGATGTACACGGAAACGAGAGCTATGCGACATATATAGCGCAAGCTGAAGTAGCGTAAGCATTGCGCTCGTTACTGCAACACACTTTGGAATTTATAGTATTAACAAATAATCGAATCCATGTTACTATTGCAAGTTCCGAAAAAAAAATGTATAATGCTACTTCATTCATTGGCACAAGGCCCTTTTTTCCAGCCACCTAATAGAAATAATTAAGTGAGGTGCCAATTTCAAGGAACCCTTTGGGCATTACAACAAAAACAACAATATTTAACGAGTATAATCTGAATTCCAGTAGTAATTACATTGTACATATATCATGTGCATACTAAGTATTACATTTTGTTGTACAAATAACATGAATCCAAATTTCAAAGTCAAAGAGACATGTCATTTTACACAACTGCAGCATATATTAGAATACTGTAGTTACAAGGAAATAGTTGGTACAACTATTTTACATGAAAAATGTTTATTACAGCCCTTTCAATTACAGCAGCTGTCCTTACAAGATAATTTTTCACATGATAGAAAAAAAACAGTGCAGTTACTAACACACCAAAGGAAAAGCTGCAAAAACAATACAAGGTAACTGCATTTATACACACTCATACACAGACTAATATGCACATAACTACATAATGTAATTTTTAACAAGCACAGAATGTATTTACACTTTCACTTAAACTTAAATATGCAAACCTGTAATTATATCATTTTCAAGTCTGCAACTAGTCACTAGGCACAGAAAATTCACATATTGTCAAAATACAGTACACAATTTGTAGAATGTCTTTGCAGCTTATCCTTAACCAATATATTGAACAACTAATAATTTATAAGCACTGAATTTTATCAATTTCAATTTCATGTCAATGTTTTACTTCATATGAATATAAATGTTTGCCTTTACTCATATTGATGGCCTTTCCTTAACATAATGTACATCATGTTTACGCAGCAAAATGTACATAACGCAGGATACCACACAAGGTCAATGCTGTATAGAATAAAGGGGGCAAGGGGTAAACTTGTAAGAGGGCTGCAGGCAGAGTTTATAAAATGAGTTAACAGCTGCAACTGTGAAGGGAATTAAAACCACTTCTGCTGTGAGAACTCATCCCTTGTGTATATCATTTATGTATAACGAAGTCCATATGTAGCAGGATGTAGAAACAACGAATGTTATTACAGAGGACCACAAGTCATGAGCCCATCAAGTGTTTTTTGCAAATGGTTAATCAACATTGCTAAAACTTTTCAATGTAGAATGACATTTTGTTCCAGCATGGAAAAAATAAAAAAAAATCAACAGACTTTATACTAAACACACACTCCATTTGTTACACTTCATTTCTCAGGCACTCAACATTTTACCAAACTAAGATCTGAATGAGGAAATGATCAGCAGGAAACTGGAGAAAAAATATTGCCAGTTTTTGCAAGTAACAAACATGTTTACATCTTGTTTGTATTCACTTCTCAGTTATAAAAGATAAGTGGAAAAATTAAACCAACATGAAACTCGCAGTATAACGATGCAAATACAACAAAGATCTAAAAGAATTTAGTTTGAAATAAGTCAACGCACATATCAAGAATGATTATCATTTAAAAAATTTCTTTAATGTTTGAAGTTCATATTCCATCTATTGTTTCTTGTATACTAACATGAAATGGTAACAGAAAACACTGAAATTTCATTTCCTTCAAAACAGTTGAACAAATAGGCAGAAGGAGATAGAATACTGTTCCCAAAGACTCTGTCTTGGTTTGTCAGCGTCTGTAATTTGGGTTACCCACAAGCACGCTCGAAACGATGAGCAAAGTTTGCTATAATCTGTTATCAGAATGTTGTTTAGGGCTGCAATGCCCCAGCTGGGAGCGGAACAGCTCCAGGGGAGATGATTGGAGAGCTGGGTACAAGCCCACTCACCACAGAGTTGCCCGATAAGGATGGCCCAACTGCAACAAGAAAAGTATGTCCTTCAAGCAGGAACAAACCTTTTTTTTTTTTTTTGTTGGTAAAATTCTCAAATAGAATCAACCTAGATTCACTTAAAAACTATGTTTGGAAGAATAATTCTGTACTTCTTGTGCCATTTGAAACAGAAGGGAAAATTTTTATCATTTATTTTAAGTTTACTTATTTTGTTTCAATAATTACAGTTATCGAGATTAGTTGTTAAAAAGGTTTCCAATTTTTTTGTAGCATGCTTTCTACGATAAATTAAGCACAAAATTATTTTTAACATGTTAGTAAGGAAACCAGGCATAAAACTTTTGCACACAAGACTGGATAAATCCATCAAAAAACAACAGAAATTCTGTAGCAATTTTTATTTTAAATAGGTAGAAATGGAATGTGAAATCTCCAGACTCATTGTACAGTTGATGCAATGTCTTGGAATATGACAATTCTCAAGAAACAGGTAGGTGGTTTCATTACACACCCTTACATAATAAGGTACTTTGGAAGACAGATCCCTGTAAGCAAAATCTGCAGAGCCATATAAGAAATGTAACAAACTAATATGAAACGTCACTATAAAGTACTAATTATATCCCAGTTTAGAGTAAAAAATGTTTTAACGTTTATTCACAAATGTTTCAGAACAAAACTTCAGGTTTCTGCTCACAATACAGAAAGAGTGGAAATGCAATTTATTATATTTCAAGAACAATACCAGAAAGATTTTCTCTCACAGCTGATAAATAACCTAGTTTTACAATGAAAGCAAGATCACTTTTAACAAGTTTAAAATAGTACCATTTGCAAGAAAACTATCCATTTTGTACTATTGCAGCGAGCCCCAATCCATGAACCTCTTACGTAATTGCTTTCTGCATCCATTCTTCAAACATTGTGTGAAATACTGTGTAACAAAAAAATATTTGAATCATGATGCCTCTTTCCAATCCTTAACCAATTAGGTGAGTAGTTCTCAAAAAGTTGCATCTTCCAGAAGTAAGAACAATTTCTCCCACGGACTTATTTCACTTGGGCAATTTAACTGAAAACCACAAATATTAAGACATTTTAAACTAAGACTTAAGTCATAAGGGAATCGCTGCACTAGTTCAAATTAGTTGAACACTGCATTCTGTCTTTCTTTAAAAATTTCATTCAATGTTCTTCAAAATAACATATTTAGTAAACAATTCCCAGAAATGTTACAATTTTGAGTCACATTCCGAGCAATTTTTTTAACAAAATTCAATTTTACATTTTTTCAGGAGAGCAATACACTTACGTTGCCCTAGCATTACTGAGTCAAATTTTACACAAAAGAAACAAAACAGTGCTGAAAGTGGAACCTAACAGGACTCTGTTGAAGCTGGTTTTCATAAAACCTAGAAAACGGCCGAACTAATTTGCAGGCCTGAACATTTAATTCTATAACCCCACATGAATTTTTTAAAATCAAATCTAATTCTAAAAGTACCATGTTTTAAATGCATGACTAGCATGTTATCTACAAGGGTAAATTGATAATCGAAGTATGTTTTCAGTACATCTTTCCCCATTACAAGTTGCCACCTTAAGCACTGTCAAAACAACTACAGCCTCTTACACAAGAGGTAATCTGATATGGTTAAATAATTATACAACTATAACAGGGCTTTCTAGTTTCATATTTTTGATAATACATGTGATATGAAGTTCACATCCTTTACTAAAGTCTCATCACACAGATGTGTTTTAACTTCATATCAAACCTTAACCCATTTGCAAGAAGTATCAAACTACATGGTTTGACATCCTGTTTTCACAGCTTTATTACATTGTCTTAAATCAAATTATCTTCACAGTACCAGCAAGATAAAGATTTCAGGTTTTGAATACAGAAGTGAAAAAGTCTTCCAATTTCAATACAAAATATCAGTTTGTTTATGTGACTTTCACATTAATATATTCAATTCACAGTCTTTCTTAACAAAACTGCCAATTTTCACTTTGACATCCCAAAAGAGGAATCCACAATCCAACGATTCACTTCCAGTTAACAGGATTTCAGAAATGTTTTAGGTTTTCCTGCTGCCTTCCACTGTCTTCACAAAAACATGACGGTTTTCTGCTACACTATAGCCTTGTCTCTCTTCCCTACACAATACGGAGCAATTAAAAGATTAGAACACATTAGTTTAAAGCATTTAAAGTAAGAAACATAGGAATCAAGCAGGCAGAATTTGGAATTATTAGCTCATGAACATTCACGGCACACGTTACATTTCACGACTTGATATTACCTCAATTCTTGCAAATTACACAACTGAGTACAATAACAAATATTACAGACTGGTATAAAACACTCAATTTACTGCAAATATTTACATATGACTACATTTTTACAATATTACTGAAACATGCTGCAACTTGAAAGTGATGCATGTGAAACCAAGATGTCAAACAGATAGTTGTGGAGTGTTACAAAGGTACCTGGTGCTTGATGTACACCAACTCTAAACTAGTACAACTTTGAAACAGCCTGGCTTCAACACAACTGGCATTTGATAACCAGATACCACTCTCCACTTCCATTTTCTGTTCACACCATATAATCTCACCACTACAGACAAAACTTCACAAACTGAACTACACACATATACACATCACACATTACAAAAATGTAAATGTGAGAATGGGCACCATTACCTGTCATGCTACTCACCTACAGGCCCAGAGCCTGCTATGGGAGTAGGTGATGACGATATCATATTCATACGTCCCTGTTCCTTAACAATTGGATCTGCACACAAAAAAAACAAAAAACATTAGAAAATTCCTAAAAATGGAAAATTTACCTTTCATGTGTCATAACTACACCAAGTACTAATGGGTAAAACGTACAAAAATATGCATGATCCATAGCTTCACGAGCTGTAAATCTCTCATAATGATCATATCGCAGAAGCTTATCAAGAAAATCCAATGCTTCAGGGGAGACCAGATGTTGATTTTCACTGTGCACGAATCTTTCCCATCGCTTTCGAGAATGTCTGGAAAAGACGACAAAGCCAAAATTAGCACTTACAGGAAGCAAAAGAATATATTTAATGCAATAACAACAGAAGAATATAACTGAAGTTATGGAGTATTCATTACCTCCCAAGAATGTCATGAAACCTAGGATCAAGCTCTATATGATACTTTTCTAAATATTCGAATAATTCTTCAGTGCCCAGCACTTTAGCTATGCGAACCAATTGGTCATAATTATCATGGCCATGAAAGAATGGTTCTTTCCTGAATATCATACTGGCTAACATACAGCCCAAGGACCACATATCAAGCGAATAATCGTACATCTGAAATACATAATTCATGAACATCACATTCTCAAAATACGATAAAAGGTATTAAAAACTAACATCCATAAAAACAGATGAAAATTAACTTACTTGATAATCAACTAGAAGTTCAGGCCCTTTGAAGTATCGTGAAGCAACACGAACATTATACTCCTGGCCAGGGTGGTAAAATTCTGCGAGGCCCCAGTCAATAAGGCGAAGCTTTCTATTCTCATGATCAATCATTACATTATGTGGCTTCACATCACGATGCATAATACCCATACTGTGACAATAATCTAAAGCCTACGCAAGTAAACAGCAGTAATGAAGTTTAAAATCAATTAAAAAAAAAAATCACATCTGTCCACTGAATTAATCTCACCTTAAGTAATTCATACAAATAATATCGAATGTCATAATCTGTTAATGTCTGGTACAACTGCTTGAAATCTGTATTATTGACATGCTCAAATATGAGGGCTGGGGTTCTTGAAACTGGATCTTTTACTACAGCCTGAAGGGTAATTATATTCGTTCCACCTCTGAGATTCTCTAAAATTTTAATTTCTCGCTTTATTTTCTTCTTTTTCACAGGCTGGAAACCAATGACACATAAAGTGACAGTCATACAATGAAATTACAATTACAATTCACATCACAAGTCAGGTACACATACCTTTAAAATTTTAACTACACACTTTTCATTATTTGTGATATTGATAGCCTCAAACACTTCACTATATTTCCCTCGGCCAAGTTTTCTAACAAGTTGATAGTCATCTTGTTGGCTACAAATTTACACAAAGTAAAAAGTTAGTAAATTCCAACTATACATTGCAATAAGAAGTCAAATAAAGGAGGTCTTACCCCCAATCTACAACATAAGCTTCATAATCCCAGTATTCCCGAGGTTTATGAGAATTTACATCAGCATAAACACGCGCTCGGCTGGGGAGAGCCATTCTTGGGACCCAATGAGATTGGGTTCTGAGGCTGGATGCTGTCTTCAAAGAGGCTCTCGCAACATAAGCTTGGAAAAGGAA
The DNA here is from genome assembly GCA_011170035.1 of Teleogryllus occipitalis. Taxonomy (NCBI): domain Eukaryota; kingdom Metazoa; phylum Arthropoda; class Insecta; order Orthoptera; family Gryllidae; genus Teleogryllus; species Teleogryllus occipitalis. The sequence continues at coordinate 42,247 of BLKR01000854.1, read as the reverse complement.
TCCTGCAGCACAATAACACAAAAAACCAATCAACACGCTCATCTTGCCAAAAGGTGGGGTTCAATTCACACTGAAATTACACCGCAAAATCCACTCATAACTCCAAAAATGTCTTGTATCAGCAAATTTTTGAACACGAACGTTCACTTCATGCATTTGTAAGGAATAACATACCTATTCATAATTATCCAGACATAGCCACAGACAATAATGATAACATGAAACATGTGCTTGCAAAAGGTTTGACTAAAATTATCCACTTCTACATCTTATCATGGACTCTTCCCATGTGCTTGTACTTCCTCAAGCAACGGGCCAAAGTACTAAGTAATATGAAGCATTGAAGAACGATTTGTAACAATAAAGTAATATCAAATTTAATGCCAACCTTAAGTTCAGGTGATTAAAATGTGGCTAAAGAAACCAATTTTACGGCTCTATACCATAGGGTAAAAGTAATATTATCAGAACGAGCAAAGACGTTCTAGTTCTACTACCTCGTAAACACGCTAATTTAAGCAACTTCTTGTATTAGAATGTTATCGGCAGAGTCTTCACACTAGACAAACGCCATTACTTGCGCCATATCTTCCATTGGGAACTCGACTACAACGAAATTTTGCACAGGACTTCATTCATACCTAATGCATTCCGAGCCCAAATCCTGGTACACTTCAGAAGATGAAAATGCGAAGTGTAATACGAAGTATGAAACAAACTCGAGGAGCAGGCCTTCTGCCTACAAATCGTTTGCGTATTTAAAGGATAACCGGCTTCTCAAAGAGTAAAATCCAAGATGGCTGCTCACATCCCGCCCGCCACGGAAAACTCTGGGAAACAAGGCATAGTGAGCACATTTCGTTCAGTCCCTCTACGTTTGACCCACGTTTTGAAACATCGTTAATAGATGGCGGGGAGGTATGCAGAGAGAGTTTGAGCTAAGATGTTTGGGATAAAGACTATTTATTCAGACATGTCTGCGAAAATGAAATGATAGACAAGTTCATGAGTGTGTGTTAATATATAACGTGGTCCTTTCAACTTTGGTATTTATGTGTATTTGTAACTGCTACATATTGAATATATTAAATGTTCTTATAAACGGCAGTAACATTACTCAAAGCTTGGTGTGTGTCTTTTGTGCCGTTGATGGATATTAACTAATTGAAATTTTTCTCGTTAATTTCCAAAATTCTTTTGAAAATATTGAAATTACGTAAATATCTTTCGTTATATTTTCCAAACAATATTATAAAACTTAATGGATTTGAGACGATGGAGGATTTGTCAATATTTGCCTTCTGCTTTGATAACCATACATCTGATGTCTGAATTGTGGCTAATTCACGATTTAGCCAGTTAATTTGCATATTAGCCCGTCGGTTTGGATAAAATCGTACGTATGGTGATGGAATGATCATTTTGGAGATCGTCTTAAAACTGGAATAAACAAACCGTCCTAAACAGGATGCTGGGTACAGTAAGATGACTGCCCGAGCTTGATCGCCCTACTCGAAAATGCGTAGCGTCAGCGGAGGATCAGGTAAAAAAAGAAAAAAAAATTACGATTGATACAACAAAGCTCGAAACTGTAAATCTTGTTTCTCACTAACTTAAGATGAGTATGTAATAGAATTTTAACGAAAAATTGAAGGAAAAAAAAAAAAATATTCTCCCAATTTTTGTAACTTGAAAGTGTGCTAAATACATCGCCACCTGTCATGGCTTACGTCAACGCGCATCTATTTATACAAACACTCGTGCAATTCTGAATTAAAAGTTAGAGTTCGAGTGAAAAAAGCTGATAAAGCAGTGGAAGATCTTAGAAAACATTCAAGAAAGGAGAAGAGAAACATCAAGAAGAAAAGGGAAGAGGAGGACAGATTACATCAAAGGAGGCTTCTATTCTATCGTAGTGGTTAGTGGGTGTCACTACATCGAAGGCCATTTGCCGCACATTTATTTCCAGTGGACATTGGTGCATTTATCTCAAAGAGTACTTTAGATAACATTTCTACAAAATTGTATTGTGCACAACTAAATGTGTTCTTGATATTAGAGTCGTTTTTATGTTAAATAATCTTTCAAAAAAACTAAAAAGAAATTAGAAATTTATTTTCTTACTAAAACATTTACACGTGGCAAAAAAATCATAACTTTTAAATGAAAAGCGTTAATGCAAGGGAAAATTGTCTACCAGATTGAAAAATCATCAGACAAAAGTGCTGTAAAATATCAAAGATGTAACTTTCATTGTTTTTCAGAAAAGTGCACCCTAAGTTTGAAATTTAACATTACCAGAATAGGCACTACATACAACTAATTAGCTTAACAATCTTCCCAGGAGCAGTCTAATTCCTGTTTATCTTATATCAACTATTCACCATCGCCGTAAGCTCATTACCTACCCTAAGAACTTCCTGTTCACTAATGTGCATTTCATCCGGATAAAGTCCAAAGTATGCTTTGAAGTTATTCCTTCTTAGGACTATATCTTCTAATTTTAACTTAATAATGTGAACGTTAATTGGCCAATTCGTGAATTAGCCAGATTTGGCCGTTAGCCGCAACATATTCAGTTAAATAAGAAACCACCTTCTCATAACACATCATGATAATGTTTTGATGGTGAAGTCTTTAACTTGATAAATTTCAGGTATAATCCCTATTCTTTAATTAAATATTATTTTTATAATATTAATATATTGTTTTGGCAGTTGTTGCTAAAATGCTTTATGAGACACGTTCAAAGATTTGTGATTAGGTAGGCACTCTGTAAATAACGTTACTCCAGTAATTAGTTCTCAATGCTTGAGCCGCAATAAGGCAGTGTGTCGCGAAATAACATGGATGTGCCACGAAAATAATTTCTTATGGAAAATATAAACACAAAACAAACATAGGGTACTGAAAAATTTAGTAGGATTATTGATTTGCGTTGAGCCTCTAAAACTACACAATTCTGTTGCAAAATGACCAGTTGGAAATGCTCTGTCAAGAATTATATTTTAGAAAATTAATGAGATATTTGAGATAGTTTACTTTTGCAGGTTGGTTAAATACGGGGAAGATCTGAATTATTTTTATGGGCATATTCTCAGCCGGAGTTCGTGACTGCTTTTAAGCGTTTGGTACTAATGTTGGAAATTCGCTTTCATTTTACGTATGTGTCACTATCTTCCCCGCAACTAGAAAGACATGGTTTTTTCATGTTAACGATTCAAGCGATCAGAGGCGGATCGGGGAGGGGGGGCATGACACCCCTCAAAAGGTCTAGAGTTTTCGTTTGCTACCTTCTTTTATTTGCAAAATTAATTTAATATATTTTGTGTTAGAATTATGTAATTATTTAAAAAATAATATTTATATTATCACATATACAATACAAAAAATATACAATATAATAAAAAATGTTTATTATCTATGATGCCCCTCGCCAAAATGATCGGCTGGATCCACCCCTGCAAACAACAAAGACAAAATGGCAGCGGTTTCATGTTTTCCTAACGAATTGAATTTTTATGACTCAGATTACAATTTTCGCGACTTTTTTCCTCGAAGTGCTTTTAAAAGCGAAAATGGCGTATTTTCGTAAAAGATGATTTAAGGAAAGTTGAAATTATCGCGAAATTCGTTAAACATTTTAGTGTTGTTTCTGAAAGGTACAGACTTCCTTGTACTAGTTAATTTCCTAATCTCTTTATACCGGGATGGTTTATCGGTTTTGTCCAATCCTCTCCTCAGCTGCCATTTATTGGGTCCTAGAGGGCTTTCACGTTATCCCACTTTTTTCTCATTCCGCTTGTAGAATTGAAATGTGACTTTAAAAGTATTGTAGAAGAGTAAAACCTTGTCCTATAAACAAATTTTCATTGAAAAATTGGGAGCTGTCTTAGAGAAAATGTCTTGTGAGCTTTTCTAAAAATTCGTCATTTTGAGCTCATTTTCACTGAAAATATTTGAGTTTTCGAGAAACTTCATAAATAATCATTTGAAACACTTGTACTCCCAAAAATCAATAATGTATATTAGCCCATAATGTAAATATTAACGACGTGAGAGAGATATAAACCAGGTGCTAAAAAGCACTTACATTCTCGCATTATTTGTAACTGCTTTGCATTATTATACTACTACATGAAACTCCTAAGGGTTTTCAACCATCCAAATTTTTTCTCTCATCGAAACTCGAACTCAAAATTCTCTGAGTTAATTCGCCCTGCACTTTCCCTTTACACCACACAGCCGACCTGACGTACCAACTCAGGCCAACACTTAAAAATGTAATTGACCCAACCTAACACTCAATTTTCTAAAAGTCAGCTATATCAACGAAAATGTGACATCCATCATTACTTTAAGAGTCCTTTGCTATATAGTACATCGAAAACATTTAAAGAAAAAAATTGGAGCAGTTTTTGAGAATATGTTCTTTTTATAATCTGCATTAATTTCAACCAGAAATTACGTGAAAATTACTCGTTTTGTTTAAATGTCGAACTAGAAATTACAGAAAATTGAACACGACCTTTTATAAAGAGATAATTTTTTACAATAGTTTTGTTTAAGACAAAAATGTCTTTTTTCAATTTAGTTGTTTTGAAATTTCAACTTTTTGCAATTTTTGAAAATACGGAGAGTTCGTCGAAAAGGGACTAGTATCGTATTTTTTAACATTCTTTGATACATACGAGGAGAAAACTCAAAGAAAACTGAAAAAAGAAAAATATTTGAAGCCGTTTCTGATAATACGTTTTTTTTTTTGATTTGCGATTATTTCAACTAGAAATTACGTAAAAACTATTATTTTTTTCAAAAAATTGTACATGGTCTTTTTTAAAGAGATGATATTTTCGAACAGATTTTGTTTAGGAAACAATCTAAATCTTCAATTTTGTAGTTTTGAAATGTTAACAATTTGCTATTTTCGAAAATATAGAGAAAGTATTGTCATCGTGCCATGTAAAATGGGGAAGTTTCGAGAGAAAAACTCTTATTGCCGGGCTACGATAATGAAAACTAGAGGTGCAACAGAATGGCACAGACTTTCTCGCAGCAAATGTTTCTTATTTCCTTGGTGTAGTCTGGCTTCAAAGTCTTTCTCCATTCTCTGGTCAGCTACCATCTATCGTCGCCCAACATTTTCCAGTTGCCATGTAACGTCACCAGTACATTTTTGTTAACATTTTCGCACCTTTTTGCTTTCCTTATAGTACAACTGAAATTTTACTTCAAGAATATTGTTGAAGAATAAAATCTCGATTCGTCCTAAATAGAAATTTTCAAAGAAAAATTTTAAGCCTTTTTAAGAAAATGGCGATTAATCATAACTGTAAATGCGAAATTTGAAGCTCTTTTTCACAGGAATCTATTGATCATTGTAGAATTGACCACTGGAATCTATTGAGTTTTCGAAAAACTTCATTTAAAGTCATTTGAAGCACATCTTCACAGATGTAATAATGTACAAATCGATGGAAATGTGTATATTAACAGCGTGAGAGATAAAAAAAATAAATTTGTGTAATTTTTGAAAAAATAAAAGAATACATACAAATGAACCTTACTTCATATTAAATAGTGCAATTAGCACTATCCATTGGAAAAAATTGAAAAAAAGAATGGGTCTTGCTTTGCTATTGTAATATCTACAATATTGAAGACAGATATTTTTTCCTTAATGAAATTTGTAATTTAAAGACATCTTGAAATAACATCATGATCAATTTTTCGAAAATACGAGTAGAATTTTCGTAATTTTGCGTAACATATAAGCCTTTTAAACTTTTTAAAAACTTTTTTTGCAAAAACGGATCCAATCTTTACTTTCTAGTATACGGATATATTAGTATGGAGTAATATACGTAGTAGAGAAAGTTATGTAATGCTGTGCGAAAAAACGGCGAATTTTAGGCAGAAAAAAATCATTTCTGGGCTCTGATAACGCGAATATACATAAATCAAGTTGCTAAATTAAGAGAAAAAATTCTCTAACACGTGGTTAACCGGAATTCTTGTTTGATGGGTTCTTGATGCCAAGAAACCAATTGAAAGCAAAACGTCCGTCCGTCCGTCTGTGAACACTACTTGCGCCTAAAATTTTCATACGATCTTTTCCAAATTGAAGAATCCCCTGTCGATTTGGCTCTAGTTAAAGCTTTGAGATTTTGAGAAACATTCTTTACAATTTGGGAGTAGTTTACATTACCGGACACTTGCAAAATTTTCTCAAAACGGTTCGAAATTTTTTCTTTAAATTTCTTGTAAGAATAGAGTAGAGTACACGTATAAAAGTGGCATAGGTCCAATTTTCACGATAAACTCTGAACTTTCGGAAATTGCAAAATTTTCAATTTTTTAAGTGTCTTCTTACAACTATAAATTTGAAGATAGAGATTTTACCTTCAAATGAAATTTGTTATTCATAAATAGTTCTTTCATTAAGTTCACGTAGAGTTTTTGGAAATTTTAGTAGTTTTTGTGGATTAGTGTGTGCAATATTTCCAATCTTAAAAAATAACAAAAACAAAATTTTCTCAAACACGGCTCCAAATTTTTTTCTTTTAATTTTTGTTTGGGGTAATGCCTAATGTACACTATACGATGACATAAACGCCATATTGCTCTATTCTTGTGTTTTCTCAAAAATTACAAATATGGTATATTATTTGACTTGTCTCTCACGTGAGTAATATTGACATGAAATGCAATTTCTTCACATTATTATATTTATGAATAAATGTGCTTTAAATAATGTGATGTAAAATTTCTCGAAAACATTTCTTTTAAAATGAGCTCAAAATTCCACATTTTCAGAAACGTTTAAACGCTATTTTTTCAAAATGCTATTTTCTAAAAAATGGCTCGAAATTGTTTCTTCCAACTTTTCTAATGAATAGTGCTAATTGCACTGTTTAATATGACGTAAAGTTCATTTTGTTGTATTTTTTTTCAAAAATTACACAAATGTATTTTTTTGAAATATCTCTCATGCCATTAATGTGCACATTTACATCAATTTGTATACATTATTACATTTGTAAGTGGAAGGGCTTTAAATGACTTTAAATGAAGTTTTTCGAAAACTAAATAGATTCCTGTGAAAGAGCTTCAAATTTTGCATTCACAGTAATGCTTAATCCCTATTTTCTTAAAAACGGTTTCAACTTGTTCAATGAATATTGCCATTTTGGAAGAGATTTTACTCTTCTTTAATATTCTTGAAGGTATATTTCGGTTCCACTATTAGGAAACTGACAAATTCAGAAAATTTAAAAAAATGTACTTTGGGTGACGATAGATGTCACCTAGCAAGACGATGGGGCAAGTCCGTAAAGCCAGTCCACACCAAGGAAATTAAAAAAACTTTACTAGTCATTTTTGTTTGTGTACATTTGGCATTATCCTAAACAAAAATTAAAAGATAGTCTTTTTGGGGAACTCTATATTTTCGAAAATCGCAAAATTTTAACATTTCAAACCTACAGAATTGAAGATATAATAGTACATTTGTGTCTTAAACAAATATATACTAAAATATCTCCTTTTTAAAAATAGACACTATGCAATTCTTTGAAAAGAAAACGAGTAATTTTTGCTCGAAATTAATGCAATTTATAAAAATTCTCAATACTTCTCTAAATTTTTTTCTTATTTTTCCAGGGATAGAAAAATGAACGCTTAAAGGAATGTAACAGGTATCATTTTCGCTTTAACAATGTTTTATAAACTTTTTTATATTGTAGACTTATCAATATACTTTCTTATAATTGAAGTTTAAAAATATCATCATAGTCGTGCGCGCAAAGGGAGGGCAAGGGACCATATAGTCGGCATATGTAATAAAACACTTTATTTCCGAAAATATGTTGATTGATTAAGTCATTGACTAGTGATTGTATGCTTATAAACTGTCTGTTGTTCTTTCAAATTGAAATAAAAAGTCCCAAATTGATTAAAGACAGTTGTTAGAAAAATATTACTTACAACACCACTATTATATTAGTTGAAGCACATTATTTTTAAATCACGTTTCGATAAAACTTTTTTTTGTCGTCTTCAGGCGCTCACGGATATATGTATCTGTTATCGTATGAGGAAACCCTTATAACTGAGAAGTACAGTGTCACATAGTTTGTGAGAGAGTTGTACTTCCATGTGGAAGTCGTCAGAAGGATGAAGTGTGCTCACCTTGGTATGAGCATGATTGGAGGTCCAGCGAGATTAGTTCTCGTCCTTTGATGTACTACTCAATTAATATACGTTTTATAGTGAACAAGCTTAATTATAAAGCATTACTCTGTTTATATTACTTCTCTGGAATTTCAGATATTTGCAGCTAGACACTCTGCACGCGTATGTTAAAAAATAAACAATATATAAATTGTATATAAATATGACTACACAAATTAATTTAATAATTTTACTTATCGTTCACTTGTTTCCTTTAAAGAAATTGGAATAATTTGCTACCAAAATGAATATTCATAAAAAACTATTAGTAAATAATTACTCTTCACTCAAGAATCTTTTGTCTCTAACATACATTTACGTATGTAGATTTAGAATTTCTTTTCGATTAAGAGGATGTCTTACAGGTGCGTTCTCATCGCCGTCATTGCGAACAATTAGCGGGAAAAAATCTATTGTCTATGGACATATTCAGGCATTTTCTCCCAACAGGTAATGTCTTTTTAAGATCTTATTTTAGAGCGAGGCAATCAAATAAGGGCCCTTCTTTAGTTATTGGAGGCTTCGTGTATTTACGTAAGAAATAATATTGATTCTACCTTCTTGTCAGAATTCAATTTATTTGCAGTTGAAAAAGTTTTTGAAATAACAGTCGTACATCTTACTACGCTCAACATTATCTTATTTTGCATCTACAGACCTCCAACAAAGCGAGCTTTAGATTAATTCAATTTCTTAGAAAATCTAGAGATAACTCTGAACAAAATTAGTAATCTTTCTTTTAAATCCATTGATGTATGTGGAGATTTCAATATTGATTTTCTGAGCGAATCCCACGAAAAAGAGAAGTTTCTCAATTCAATTCGTTATTTAATTTCGATATTAAGGAACACACTTAAATCACAAACAGCAATAGATCAAATTATAATTAACAAAACCACAACTAGATATGAAATAATAACGAATAATCTAGGTTACAGTGACCACGATGCACAAATTCTTCAATTACTAATAACATGAATACTAACACAATAAATAAAACACGCATGTGCAGGATATTTACTAAAGTTAACATAATAGTTATTTATGTACCAAGGGCGTTAAGAAGATGTTTTTGCCCCGAAGGTGACTTCCAAACCCTCTGGCCCGAGGGGTTGGAAGTCGCCTGAGGGGCAAACATATCTAGTAACGCCCGTGGTGCATACAAAGCTTTATGGTTTACTAGTTCGTTGCTGAATCAAACGAGAATTCTAAATTTTTATAAGTTTTCTTGGGTCTAAGTAAAAAGACGCATTGTAATTGTCATTTGTCAATATGTCATCATATAAACAAAACAGAGTGTTTATCTGTAGATAATCCTCGTAATTACTATTGCATAATCGTTGGACTGATTTTTTCGTACAAAATGAAAGATTATTATGAAGTTCTGTTGAAATTCTCGCAAAAGCTAACAAAGCTACGGACAGTGGTTTCCAGTAAAATCTCGAGAAATATATGAAAATTTTTTGTAGTGTATTTGAGAGTTATATAAAAGTGTTGTGACATAATATGATAATATAATACAATATGTGAGACGTAATATGATACAATATTTATTATAAACAGCGTAAATTATAGGGATAAATATAGGTGAATAACGGTAAGCGAGCCGTCGTCTAGGTCAACAATCTTCATGCAGTGACAATCGCGGAGACAGCTAATTCATTTTGTAAGGAATTCAGGGATTGGCCGAAAAGGCAGTGACAGTCGTGAAGACGGCTAGTTCATTTTGTAAGAAATTTAGGGATTGGCTAGGCACGGAAGTACATCAAGTGTTGTCTGTAAATAAACAATCGAAAAGATGGACCGAGTTTTGCAGGGTTGAAAGAATATGATAGGCATTCATTCTGACTGATGCTGTGGTGTTGAACGGATCGTACACAATTAATGTCAGGAGTTTTTTGGGACTTGTAAGCATCTACTGGGGAGTAGATATTGGTAGAACTTTGAATTTGAATGCTATGTGTGGACAGTAAGACTTAAAATATTTCAAGTGAACGAGTTAGAAGGAGAGCTTAGGCGAATTTATCAGTAACTGGACTGGAATGCTAACAGCAGATAGTTTGTTGATCGTTGAGTATTCAGCATACGCGTGGGATGAACTTGGAATTCATAAATTGGCGAACGACTTAGACTTTATTAACTTCGGAAACAGTGATGAACGGTGATTGAAGTGTGCTTCTGCAAGAAAAGAAGAGAGAAAATGGTATCTGGACCTGAGGACAGCGACGTCGGAGAAGAATGAAGATGGTACAACGAGGCACCTTCGTCTAAGAGCGCGCGAAGACGAATACTACATTATAAGGTTGGAACAGGTCATGACCAAGGTTTTTTTATATTGTGTAGAATTATCAAGTACCAAAATTGTTTAATAAATTTCCATGTTTTGTGAAATGAATACATGATTCTCATTGAGCCAATTGTAGTAACGAAGCAGCAAGATAGAAATATATTTGCTTTTCAGATTCCTCGACCACTCTGTATAGATGGCAGATCGGATAATCATCTACAATAGTGATTATTTCTATGAAACCCATCGACCCAGGTAGCCGGAAACTAATTTATTTATAATTAGAGTAGAAGGTTGACTTGTATGATAGTATTAGCGTAATCTTTTACTGGCGCCCATTTATACAAATTCGGAACGGATTACGTTGGAATAATATCAAATAATACTAGAAAGCCGAAGATAGAGTCAGAATTAAAATAAATAAATCATTAATATATTCAGTTGATTTCAGTGTGAATAGCGCTGATGAAACGGTACTATTAGGTTTCTTGCCTCTATTGCCAAAAGTTATTTCGAATATTTCATTACATCAAAAAATAACATTTCGAGGATGTTAGTCGATATGCCTTATACATCATCTTATTACTATGAGTAGTACTGCTCCTCAAGAAGCATGTCTAAAAAATACACGTAACAGTAAAATATGAGTGACTGGTGGCAATTATGAATTCACGGGAAGATTTCAAAATTGCAATTTTCATATCAATTAAGCAAAATAAGGTTTATAACGAGTTATTTTACTTATTTGAGGATTACAATATTTATTTATTATTTTTGCTTCCATCTTAACTTTAATAGACCGAATTCATAAAAATGTACGTGTTGTACTGGTATTAGAGCGGGCCATAAAGTATTCAAAAGGCCCGAGGGCATAAAGAAACAGAAAGGCCCGCAAGGGTATTAACAATACCATTATATGTTTTGTTTCAGGTCTGCAAACACACAGCAATGAAATAGTAAAACATAATAGTTATTTATGTATCAAAGGCGTTAAGTAGATGTTTTTGCCTCGAGGATGACTTCCAATCCCGAGGGCCACTGGCCCGAGGGGTTGGAAGTCCCCTGAGGGGCAAAACATCTCGTAACGCCCGTGGTGCATACAAAACTTTATGGTTTACTAGTTTATTTTTTTAAATTTATTTATTTAACGTAAAAAAAAACAGTTCAAACTGCGTATGACGTGCTATGGGGAAAAATGAATTGTGTGCACATTTTCAAAATTGTGATCCCTACACTAAGTCATATACTACTTAAATTTAAAAAAAACCTCCCATGTAATAAAATCTATTTTCAAGGATAAATAAGCAATAAATTTTGGCTCTTATCCATGTTGTCCTTCGGAATAATACTTCCTGCCGCGACAACATGGAAACGATAATTTGAATAATTGTATTTCCCACTGAATTCTAGAAGACATGCACAGAAAATGAAGTTACATTTATGTCCAGAAGCAAAACAAGGGGCCATCTCAGCATTTGCTCAATGGATCAGGGAAACTGGACGAAAAACCTGATCGAGATGGGGGTCATTGATCCGGAAGCTGTAGTACAATAGTTGTTACAGGTTGTTTATACACATTTATACAGTCCAAATGGTAAATAATGCATTATGTATCATTGTGAAAATTAATGTTACTTTTCTTGTGATGCTCAGTATAGTCTCTAATTGTATAGAAACAGTTATGCAGCAGAAACGATTTCACTTGGGATTTAAACTTTTCTATCGAATTTAATCGTTTAATGTAGTCTGGCAAAGTGTTGTAAAATAATGTACATGTATTGTATGTGAATTTTTTGTATTGAGCTGTTGATACTGTCACCTGATGAATATGATTTCTACGTCGAGTGTTATAGTAATCGACATCGACATTTTCTGAAAATATATTCCCGCCCTTAAGCAAGTCATTTTTGACAAAAACAACTGATTCGTAAATAAACAGACAAGGTTATGGTAAAATTCCTAGATTAATGAAGAGAGGCTTACATGAATCACGTGGGTGGGATTTGGTTATTATTCGTACGATTCGTTTTTGTAATCTAAAAGTCTGGGAGCTATAAGATATGTATTTCCCCAGAATATTATGCCATATCTCAGGCGGGAATGATCATTCGCGAAATATACACAACGAGCAGTATGAAGGCTGACTGAATTTGAAAGAATTCTGAACGCGTAGCACAATGAACTTAATTTTGTGTTCAATTCATTTAAATGGACGTTCCATTTAAGGTTTGACTGAATTGAGAGACCTAAAAATTTTGTTTCCTTAACATCAGTCAATGGTACACCGTTCATTTTCAATGGAGCACAGAATTGTATATTTGAAATGGAAAACTGCATTAAAACCGTTTTCTTTTCGTTTACTATTAATTTGTTATTTCGGAACCAATTTGAAACTTCTGATATTGTACTATTTACGGTTTCTTTATTGCAAAGGATGTTCGTGTCATCTGCAAAGAGAACCGTTCTTCCGTTTCGAATCGTCGAGGGCATATCGTTTAGTAAAGTAGGAACCACGGTGTAAGATATCTTACACCGTGGTAGGAACAGAATAGGGCCTAAAATCGATTATTGAGGAACTCCACGTGCAATGGGCAAAGAGTCGGAAAGGTGCGTACGTAATGTTCCATCATTCCAGTAAGGTATTTCAACTCTCTGAGATCGTTGTTTAAGGTACGAACATAACCAATCTAGAGCAATACCACGGATTCCATATGAAGGTACTTTTGAAAGTAAAATGTCATGATCAATGACGTCAAAAGCTTTTGAGAGATCTAAAAATAAACCAATAGGTGCCTCGTTTTGATCCAATGATGAGGCGACATCTTTAAGAAAAGAAAATATAGCTGTTTCCGTGGATTTTGATTTTCTAAATCCATGTTGGCAATCTGAAAGCGCGTCGTGTTTACTGAGAAATGTTTCCATTCGTACGTAAAAAAGTCTCTCTAATAGTCTTGAAAAAACTGATAGAAGAGAAATGGGCCGATAATTTTGAATTTCATTTTTGTTGCCTTTTTTGAAGAGCGGCTTAATTTTAGCTGTTTCAAAAATATCTGGAAACGTTCCGGTGCATAACGATGAATTAAATATGTGAGTTAACGGGTGTATAATGGCATACGCACAGAATGAAGTTTCGGAAACGAACGTCGTGTCTAAAATTTTTGAAGAAATGTCTGATATTGAATTTGTGGCTGAAGACACTTGGTGAGATCGGCAGCAATTCTCGAAAAGTATTGATTAAAGACACTGTTGCCGGATCGTTCACATTTATATCGTTATATTTTAACACAACATTCTCTACAAGATATCTCGTTTATTTGATCGTCTTTTTTATTATATTCCTCATTGCTGTTGTTTTGTTATTTGAGTTCAAAATATTCTAATCATGTTTCATAATTTTAGCCTTTCTTAACAATGATTTGTATTTTTTAAAGTAGAGGAGGAAATCTTGAGCTATGTTAAGATATTTAGAAATGAAAGAAAGTATTCGCTTGTTTTTACAAGATGTCCTAATCGCTTGTGTTATCTAAGAATTGCTTTTTCGTGAAATATTTAATTTTCTTTCTTGAAGAGGAAAGCAAGTGTTAAAATGAAATGAGTGTTGAAAAAAAAAGAATTATATTTGTCGTTTGCATCAACAGTATTATAACCCGCTTCCCATGACTCCTGCATCAAGTAATCAATGAATAATTTTATTTTACTTTTAGTAAATAATATACTCATATGTGTATTATTTATTGTGCCAGTGTTCGCGTTTCTTTTAAGTGTAAGAATTTGTGCATCGTGGTCACTGTATCTTAAATCTTTTGTTGTTACTTCATATCGAGTAGTAGTTTTGTTAATTATAATTTGATCGATTGCCTTCATTTAATTTAGTGTGGCCCGTGTAGGTACATTTATTGTAATATCTGAACTGAAGGAATTATTGGAGAGGAGACTGGTTGACGCCATCTTACGAGACGGACGCATCTGGTTGTGCTTTTAATATTTTGTGATTATTTACTATTTCTAGCGATTATACTGTGCCTGATGTGTTTTAAGTACTTTCATTACTTGAACTGAAAATATAATTTCAACTGATTTTCTTGCTGTAACCAAGACAAACAAAGAGCTTACGAATTTTATACACGGAGACTCAAACCTCAACGAACTTCAGAATTACGAGGTGGCGATAAGTGTCAAAACCTATTTACAGCTCAGTTTATTTCCAATATTAAAACACTGTGCTAATTGATTTACTGAAAGATTTATTGTATTTTTGTGACAAGTGGCGATTCCGTTGTTTTGAACGTTACGAGGACGGTGTATCAAATAGTTTGAATTTGTGTTTCAAATCTTATTCTATATATCGAAGACAAACTTTCAGATAATATCTTTTATCTAAAGTATATCTTTTAGGTAAAGTATAATCTACTGGTTGTATTAAATAGTTGCAGCGTAAGTGTACGAAAATCTACGTTGCCACATTGCCAAATTTCGTAAGTATTAGCTTCAATAGATTTTGGGGGTAGCATACCTTCTCGTTTTTATGTTGAATCTTACTTTTTAATTTATTGAATACACATCAATGTTACACTTTTAAAATATAAAGCTAGGTTCTTGTTGCTCTTATCTGGGTTTTCTTGTATTTACTCGAATTTGAATGAAAAATAATGGGGATATTTTGAACGCTAGAAACAAAACAAAAGCAATGTGGAATATCGTAAAAAATACGACCACCTCATCACGATATTTCGTAGAGAATGTTGTTTCAAAGGATAATGAAAGAGAAACAAGTAATCCAGAAAAAGTTGCGAATCTCTTCAATGAACACTTTTCTAGAATTGCGGTTAATCTCACGAAGGGTCTAAAACCACAAAATTCAACATCGTATGCTTCTCAAAAAAATTTCGGCGCGATGTTTATTTACGAAACTTCTTCCAACGAAATCCTCAGAATAGTCAGTAAACTAATAAATAAATATTCATCTGGTTTAGATGGATTGTTTATTAAAAACGTGTGCACCTGCCATTATACACCCATTAACTCACATTTTCAATGCTTCCTTGTGCACTGGAATATTTCCAGATATTTTCAAAACAGCAAAAATTAAGCCACTTTTTAAAAAGGGAACAAAAATAAAATTCAAAATAAACGGCCAATTTCTCTTTTGTCAGTTTTCTCAAAAATATTAGAGAGGCTTTTCTTTACGCGAACGGAAACTTTTCTCAGGAAAAACGAAGCGCTTCCATATTCACAACACGGTTTTATAAAATCAAAATCTACGGAAACTGCCATTTTTCTATTCTTGCAGATGTTGCTTTATCAATGGACCGAAATGAAGAACCCATTGGGATATTTTTAAGATCTTTCGAAAGCTTTTGACGTTATTAACCATAATATTTTGCTCTCAAAATTACCTTCTTATGGAATTCGTGGTTGACCTCGGATTAGATTGGATAACCTCGTACCTAAAACATCATTCTGCGCAGGTACTTACATAGTACGCAGTAAGTTACGATACATCAGCACTTCAAAAGGGTTATTCGTTTCTCTTCTTATTCTATGTTCTACCTTCTTTTCTCACCTTTCTTATTCTCTTCCCTCTTCTTTCTTTTGTATCTTGGTCAGGTCTTGGTTTTGTCTAGTCTTGGTCTTGTCTGGTCTGGTCGGGTTTGGTCTTGGTCTGGACTTGGTCTGATCTTGGTCTGAACTTGGTCTGGTCTTGGTCTTGGTGTATTGTGGTACGAACTTGTCTTGTCTGGGCTGGATTTGATCTGGTCTGGTAAGATCGGCTCTTGTCGTGGTCAAACGATGATGTTTTTTTTTTCGCTAGTCTCGTAAAGTCTTACCGTACCGCGTCTTGTCTTGCTGAGATAAGTTAGGTTTCTTGTGATTTATCGTGTTTCGTCGGATTGTGCTTCTGTTCTCATCTCGTCTTGTTTCGTATTGTCTATTTCTGTTGCCTTTTCTCCTGATGTTTTTCTTTTCTTTTTTTTCATTTGCTCTTTTCCTTTCTTACCTGTTCTCTTTTTCTTTTATCTCTTTCTTACTTTTCCTTCTGTTTTTCACTGCGTTTCCTTTGTTTTATCATACAGGAAATATTACTTTCTTGCATATATGATTTTATCTATTTCCTTTTCTTTCTTTCCTTAATTTCCTTTCTTCATTTCCCTTTCGATTCTTTTTTCCTTTCTTTAGCTTTCGTATACTTTGTTTTCTTTCTTTAGATGTGCAATGTAATTCAGTTTAGTGTAGTAACTGTTAGTGGTGAGTGTTCAAATGATATATTGTGCTCTTGCTTTCAACTTATGTATGATCAGTGCTCCAAAGCAATGCTGTGCGGTGTGATGTTCAATGTAGCTCAGTGTACCAAGTGTAAATTGTAGAACAAAGTGATCAAAAGATGTGATGTGTGGTTTCAGGTGTGTGTGTATATATATATATATATATATATATATATATATATATATATATATATATATATACACACACACACCTGAAACCACACATCACATCTTTTGATCACTTT
Organism: Teleogryllus occipitalis; assembly: GCA_011170035.1. Lineage (NCBI taxonomy): Eukaryota > Metazoa > Arthropoda > Insecta > Orthoptera > Gryllidae > Teleogryllus > Teleogryllus occipitalis. The sequence continues at coordinate 25,220 of BLKR01000854.1, read as the reverse complement.
GTTCTACAATATATATATATATATATATATATATATATATATATATATATATTGTGACGGACCGGGGTTCCGATCCAGTGCATCAGTAAATTAATTAAAAGGGTCAGGTTTTCTTTTTTGCGAATGGGCTCCGGGGTGGGATAAACATTGATAGAACGACTTCCAAATATAATTAATATACACAACTTTATTTCAATAATTATACAATAACCTTGTAACTCTTTTAGCTTAGGCCCTTAGGCCCTTATGCCTTACTCATTTACATTGTAGCTAAAATATTCGAATATGATACCAAATTCAACCTGCTGGTCGTCTGGCGGCGTTCTTCTTCATGTCCGGTTCATGTCCACCAGACGTTCGGCACCCTTCGGCGTTGGTCGGCGGCCGCTTCGGCATGTCCGTGGAGCGATCGTGGCGTCGCTGCCTCCATCCCCCCGCGTGTCCAACCGCCCTCGGTTCGGTGTTGCTCGTCTCCGGATTACACCAACTGCCTCGTCTAGTCACCTCAAATATGGATTTCACTCACCAGGCCCAAAATTACGATGTTACTTCTCACTTCATATTACTATTACGCCACACGATTCTCCTACCGGCTCTCACCTCGCCATTTGCAGTCGTGGGCCTCCACACACTGATCACGTTATGTATCTAGTCCTTGCCCCAATTACTCTCGTCGAACCTCTCACGCATGCGTCGCCTACACTTTACTAATATCTTTACTATTGTATTGTTCACTGACGAGTCTCTGATATCACATCTTAAGCACCCGGCATTAAATATTCGGCCACGTCCCGCGCGATACGTGCGCTCCCCTACACTGCCTAGTTATCACTACCCTGCTCTCGCCTCCCCGTCCGTTAACTCTCGTGCGTCGCGGGACCCTCTCTTGCGCTAGGCGGGAGCCGCCAACTGACGCGCCATCCGAATCGTAGCAGCCGCTTTGCGTTTCGTCTGGAAACGCGACGCGTTTCAATATATATATATATATATATATATATATATATATATATATATATATATATATATGAAATCGTGTGGAGAATGTTCAGTAAATAATGTGATTTTTTTGAGAAAATGTATAACTTTCAAAACAAATACAGGTGATAGTTTTGTCAATTCTAAGAAAATAAAACGTGAACACTACAAAGGATGTGAGCCATAGGCCTATCGGGGAGGAGAGCACAATAAATTATACTCCTAACGAGTATGACGCCGAACCGCAAGGTTAACTTGAAAGACGGCACACTTAACTAGTGGGAATATACGGCATTCCGAATTTTTTCCTTCTCTTGCTACCTGTAGTTATTACTCGGGAACCACGCATAGTTTTTAATTTCTTTCTACGGAATAGAAAGTTATGTAACGTTGCACGAAACAACGGCGAATTTTCGACAGAAAAACTTATACAGGATACTAATAACGGAAAACTAAATGTGGTGTAGCTAGAATCTATGTTTTGTGGGTCCTTGTAACCGTGATATCGAATGACTGCAAAAGGTCTCGTCCGTCTGCGAACAACGCTAGGGGTTAAATCTTTCGGCCGATTTTCTCGAAAATTAATATTCCCCAATGGATCTGGCTGATGTCGCGGTCTCTAGAATTTGAAACTGATACTTTAATTATGTGGGGAACGTTACATGAAGCTCCTGGGACATTTTCTGCCTTCTGCCTTAGATCCTTCTCCAGAGTTCGTGCTCTCTCCATTAATTGATTCTAGATAGTCTTCTGTGTCTATGTATCGTCATGCAGTCTTGAGACCCTTCAATGCTTGCACTGTTGGAACCGTCCCACTCTACGAAGGCCCTTTACTCCCCTAATAACGTACGAGATGCTTTCGGTTGCGGGTTGGCGCAAGCGGCTAATGAAACTGGTCGCTCTTCCGCGTGGCACGACGGATATCGTCAGGCTATGGCAGTCGCGTGCTTTTTGTCGCCTACGTAGAACTCAACGCGCTTTGTCCCGCGGAATATCAAGTAACAACAAGATTGAAACTGAAGCAAGCAATCGCGCGTCATCGCCGTCAGTTCTACCCCACGCAGGACACGGACTTTGTTTCCACAGTGACACTGAGTGACATAAGGTTATTAGTAAGATGCCCCTTTCTCAGTGCCCTAACTTGACCTCAGGGGGGACTTCTATTACGGCCTTTGACCGACATTTTTTCATACTGCCTAGTATCGGAATTTGTGTCACTGAAGCGATATATTCTTTTCCAGGACGTTGTATTTCCTACGTTTCTCTATAGCCGAGGTTCGAGTTTTGTGTAATCGAGTCTTCTTATGCTTATTTGTAATGTAAGGGAAACGGGGTCAATGAGTTAAGTCCATTATAACCGAGGGTACACTATTTCCGAGTTCACTATGACCGGAGTCGACTGTATAAATTATGGTATCCTGCTTACGGTTTACCCGCTAGTGTTCTTTACAGACAGACAGATGGAGAGACAATTAGTGAAGTCAGTATCAACAAAACGTGGATACTGACTACATAACGTGTAGTCAAGTCACGTTAGGAAGCAATATACCACTTACAGGAACAAGAATTATCTTCTTTGTCGATATACAATAAGAATTTTTCTGTCGAAAAATCGCCATTTTTCGCGGCAACAATATATCATTTTTTCTATATTACGTATGTAGTGTGCAAGAAAGTAACTAGCGGGCTACAGAATGACACAGACTTTCTCCTACAAGGAAGTTTTCTAATTTCTTTGGTCTGGGCTAGCTTTCCGGGTTTACCTCACCCTCTCTCTCAGCTGCCATCTATTGCCACCCAAATACATTGTCTCAATTTTTCGGCCCCCAAATGGTAGAACTGAGACATGTCTTTGGGAACAATATAGAAGTGTAAAACATTGTTATTTACGGATTTTTTGTTGAAAAATTTTGAGCCGTTTTTAAGAAATTGATGTTAACTTTAAATGCAAAGCTTAAACTTTTGCGTTTTATGTGAAGACATTCATTTGCAAATGCAAAAATTATTACAAATCGCTGGTAATGAAAATATTAGTGGCGTAAAAGATATTTAAAAATATTTCTGGATTTAAAACAAACAAAGGATACGTCATTTACAAAAGAATACGTCAATACATTTAGCACCATCCGTTCAAAAGCTGAATAGGCAAAATTTGGAGCCGTTGTCGAGAAACTGGCGTTTGATTTCTGAGAATGCGGAATTTCGAGCTCATCTTCACAGAAAACGTTTGAATTTTCGAGAAACTTTATCAGACATCACTTGAAGCACATTTACTCAAAAATGCAATAATATATACAAATCGCCTTTGGTTTAAATATTAATGACGTGAGAGAGATGTAAGGAATAATACCATTGAGAATTTTTCAAAAAACAAAAGAATTCATCAATTTGCCGTTTATGCCACCTTATACAATACATTTAGCATTATCCCTAGGAACATTAAAAAAATGGAACCGTTTTTGAGAAATTCTTTTTTTTATTAAATTTATTTTAAGTTGCATTAAGAACTAGGGCATTAGCGACAAAATAAATACGATATATTACATTTTACATTAACAATATTAAGTTTTTACAATATTGAGGTTACATTACAATGATGATTAATGGATACAAAAACATAAAATATAAACATGAAAATTACATCAATGATAATTACTACAGAAAGAAGAAGGAGATTACATTATTCTAATATAGTTAAATATTTCCCCAAACACCTATTTCAATACAACATTTTATAACATAACTTTGGTAAGTATTATCACTTAGAATGGAACTAAAACTCTCCTTATAAAAAATTGAGGTCTAACAGAATTGCACTGAGGACATTCCTAGAGGACGTTATTAATGTTCAGCGGGCAATTGCAAGAGGTACATACTGGGATAGGTTCTTTCTCTAGTATATGGCTATGGGAAAATTTGGTATGGCCTAATCTAAAGCGTGAAAAAATTATTTGTTCACGACGTCAGAGGTTTTCAGGGCAAAAAGTTCACCAATTTTCTTATGAGTTGTGCTTGCTTTGACATTTTTCTATTTATTCCATTACTTATGACATTATTTCACATCTTCTTCATGGCTTTGTCAGTATACTTCATGTAGTCCTCAATTACGTAAGACTTTTGTTGTTTACTTTCTCTTAAAAGTCAATAAGCAACGTAGGTGTAGGTGATCTGCTAATCGGAGTTCTTGCTTCTATATTCTTTGTAATATGGATCACCACATATTGAATAAACATATCAGTTGTCTCTTTGCAGATTTCAAATAAGTTGGTAGGTAATTACTGGGTGAAACTTTAATGCCGTTCGGTACATATGTTAATAAAATAATACATTTTTTTGGTTGGGTTGGATTTGGCAATGTTCATTGCCATTAGGAAAGCATAATTGTAAGCGATATTTTTTCTTGCAAAGATCCTAAACTTCATGTGATAAGTCTTCCTTGTAGATTGGATGTATAAGCCCTTACTGTCCGTTTCCGGTGTGTCTTGGACGTGGATAACATGGTGATCTTTATATTTATTGAGAATCTCGTCGAGGATGTCAGCGTCGGAGTCGTTCAGGTTAGAGTTGGAGAGATTCTTGGGAAAGGAATCGTCAGTAAATTTAGGTGTGACCCAGGGGGGATATTTAGGTGTTCTAGATCTTCCCACTGAAATGTGTGGAAGGTTATAAGACCTGATGATGTCTTTGGTGCTTTCGTAAAAGGTTTCTGGGCATGATTGTAAGTGGTTGGGAGTAGATCTGATTGGTGGGTTAATATCGTTAAGTATAATATTATTGTTGAATGTGGAGGCTTTGCTTATATATTTCACGGTCAGATAATCCCTTCGAAATTGAAGGTTTGGTTCGAGGCTTCGATAAGGATCTGTTGGCGTTGTGTGGAAACATCCAGTACATATCCTAAGCGCTCTATTATGTACAGGATCCAATTTTTTGAGTAGGTTATTTCTTGTTTTTGATATTTTTTATATTTCACTCAATATTACGTGATAACTATTAAAATTTTCAAAAAATATAAATGACGTTAATGAAAGAAATAATTACAGAGAACAAATTTCATTTTAAAGAAATCTCTATCTTCAATATTGTAGTTGTGAAGAGACGCCGAAAGAATTAAACTTCCGTAATGTTCAAAAGTTTAGAGTTAGCAGTGAAAATCTGACCTATGCCATCTTTATAAGTTATTCTGCTTTGTAAGTCTTCTTTACAAGCCACATTTATAAGTTATAAGTATTATACCTTTATTTCACTAATCTTTTCTCGGCAAATTTTCTCACAAATTAAAGTGATCGAAGTCCTCTACTTTAGAAATCTTAGGATACATTAGAAATTTCAATGGCAAGAGACTAAAAGCTCGTTGGTTTGTCCATAGGGATAAATAAGTGTTCATTATTAGAAGAGTCTATAAAAAAGTAAAAACAGGAAGTTATCCGTCATCACTGTCAAAATTGGAAAATCAATCAGATAGACACATTTAGATTAAGAAACAACTTTCCGTAACAGTATCCAAAGAAAACCAAAACTTCAATGGAAATTCATTTGTAGGAATTTCGCATCAAATTTCGCACTTTGCATGTTACATGCGCACGAGAGTGTAAATAGGTAGTGGAGAAGAAAAGAAACCGTAATCAGCTGACAATGGACATTCAGAAAATGACGAACGAAAATCCAGCAGTTGCGGGTAATAATAAGCGAGCATCGGGAGTCGATGCTCATTGTCCAAAATATCGCTGTGTAAATTATATGGTGGCCAAACCGGCCCAGTTGGCGATATTAGCCGGCGCAGACGCAACCCAGACCCCGGCGGCGATACGCGAGGGCGTACCAGGCGCCGCCGAGGCAACCGTCAGCCAGCGCAGGGCGCGCCGAACGAGTGGGCGGTCGCCTCCGACGCGGGTAGCCATGCTGCGGCCGGCGCCCCGCGCGCTGCTTCTGCCCTTCCTCTTGCAGCTCCTCGCCACAGGTAACAACACCGAGCAGCCTTTAGCTGGGATGAAAGGGGTGCAATTTGCAAAGGGGTGCAAGGGAGGGAGCAGAATAGTTACTTTTTCTTTCTCGCTCTTACCTCGTATGAAGGGGAAATATTGTAATCGTGTGCCGGAAAATGGCGAATTTTCGTCGGAAAAACTTATTGCCGAATCAAGATGAAGAAAATATGCATGAATCTTGTTCTAAAATTTAGGTATGGTAAATTGCTTCGTCTAACACGTGGTGTAGTCAGAATTCGTTTTGTGTGGACCCTTGACACCGAAAAATCGATTGACATCCAAACGTCTGCCGTCCGTCAGTCCGTCCGTTCGTCTGTCTTCCCGTGTCCGTTTGTGATCAAAGCTAACGCCAAATTTAAAAGAACTCGAGGCTCTCTGAGTTTGAAAAGGATACTTTGATTTTTGAGAGTACTATGCATGAAGCTTTGACATTTTCAAAAATTACTCAAAAATTGCTACAAAGTTTTTGATTAAACTTTGTCATCGGGTAGCATAAAGGACGCTTCAGAAAATGCTGTAGGTCTCATTTTCGTAAAATTCCTGATTTTTCGAAAATTCCAAGAATCCAATTTCTTCGGTGTCTTCCTACATCTACAACACAGAAGATATAGATTTTTTCTGCAATGAAATCAGTTCGTTACAGACATCTTGAAAGAAAGTCTTGAACAATTTTTCGAAAATATAATTAGTTTTCGCACAATATTTTGTAAAATAAAGACAGTTTCAAATTTTTAACAATAATTATATTCTCAAAAACGGCTCGAATTTTTTCATTGTAATTTCTCTTCGTATGTATAAAAGGAATGTGAAAAATTGGTGCAAGTCTCATTTCCGGTGTTCTCTGTATTTTCGAAAATTGCAAAAAAAATAATTTTTCAAAACCACTATGTTGAACCACATTTTTGCCTTAAACAAAATCTGTTCTGAAAAATAAGTTCTTTAAAAAGGCCTTACACTTTTTTTTTGAAAAACGAGTCGTTTTCTGCTTGAAAATAATTATTAAACAAATTATAAAAAATACATTTTCTTCACAACCGCTTCAATTTTTTCTTTAAATTCTTTTCGCGGATAAAACAAGGGACGCTTACAAGACTGGTGTAAGTCTCGTTTTCGTTGAACACTAATTTTTTTAAAACTAGGCAAATTTAAAAAGAATGTGAGAAAGTATGTGTTGTAGCACCGCTAGTTGTCAATTATCATATGGTGGGAAATATCAAAGTTGTACAAGAGAAATTGCCTTCTGATAAAATACGCACGCACGCACGCACACACACACACACACACACACACACACACACACACACACACACACACACACACACACACACACAAGTCAGGCCCAAGAACTTGACACATGTTTCTCTGTGTATTTCGACGCGCTGAATCCGAATCTGAAGCCAGAATTGCGCCACCATCCTCCATTTTTTAAATCACAAAAACTGCAATAAAATTGTACATTGTAATTTTTTTCTTTCTTTTTTTCGATTTAAAAAAATTGGAAGTTGGTGTCGCAATTCGGGTTTCAGATTCGGATTCAGCGCGTCGTCATATATAGAGAAACATTTGTCAATTCTTTGGTTCTGACATATTTTTGCTTGCTTGTGCTTTTGTAATTAAGTAACCCACCATGCACGGGTGTTCGGCGGGCCTACGAAACCACTTTGAGTCAGAACGCAACCTGTTAAACAGCCGTGCAGAGTAATTTTCAGAACCATGGAATTCATAATTTCCAGAAATTGCGAACTAATTTAACTAGGTGTGCTACAGAATGACATAAACTTTCTCGTAGTACTTAGACACCTTATTTCTTTAGTCTGGGCCAGCTTTTCGGTCTTGCTCCACCCTCTCCCGAGTTTGCTATCTATCGGCTCCTACAAAAATGGGTTGTATGTTTTTTTTGTTCCTTCTACATTTTCTCAATTTTCCGTCCGTTAATGGTAGAATTTAAAAATGGCTTAATTGTACTTTCACACTTTGGCTACCTAATAAACTTAATGCAAAAAGGATTAGCTACGTAATCATTCACAAAGTGCATAGTTTTTTAGACACATTCAAAAAATTGCGCCGCGCAACGCCGTCACTAAGTCGACATTCATGCGTTTCCGTGTTATACTGCTGGCTAACTTCTCAAAAAGTTTTGCTTCGAGCTTACCAGACGTATTTATCTTTTTGCTGGATATCGGTCTAAAGAGCATTCTCAGACTCAAATTTCGACGAAATTCTTATTTTTAGGAAACCCGCGTCCCTCCCCACACTTCCACAAATGGTTTCAATGGGCGGTGCCAAAATTTGATTGGGTCAGTGGCGAATTCTCCGATACACCGCGTATACAGCAGGTATACCCAGTAATTCCAAGGTATAAGAAATATTTCATAACTTTGGTAATCCTCTAAAATGTTATTGACATTTAGAAAATGAGTTGATATTGAGTTATTGAGATTTTGAAAGCTCTAAAACTGATGTGAAAAAATTACTGTTTTGCTACCGAGAGCCAGTCAGTCTTCCGCATCCGCAAGCGCTACGGAGTGCATTAGAGTGAGAAGTTTCAAACAGTTCTTAATGCTGTCCAGAGAATTCGCTAGCGCAGGCGAAGGAACCGCATGCCAGCCGCGATAACATAGGGCTCCTCATGTTTCAAGGGCGGGGAGGGGGTAGGATGCGCGCCTGGACGGTCGGTAGGCACCGTTCGTAAGTTACGCTTCTCTCAAGTTTTTGTGAAAATGGAGTGTGTTAATGATAGAAGAAGTTAGTAGTTTGTTTAATTGTCTTACAGAACGGTTACGAAGGATGGAGTTTCATAGTATTGGAATTTCAGAAAAGCTCAAAATAAAAGACAACGGTAGAGATAGCTCCCATATGGTGCGATGTACTTGAAATAATGTTCAGAATTCGCCACTGGATTGGGCATAGCAATACCTCACTCCGGTACCAATCGTTCGGTACCAATAGAACTAATAGAATGGTACCTTCTCTACGTAGGAGAGAGAGAGCACTCATGGAAAATAAGATAGGTGATAAAAATTATTTCATAATCGAAAATTCAGATTGTCAAGTTCAACTACTCACATTCTGTTCTCCGGAGAGAACAAGGCTCTTGCTGCCGCTGCTGAGCTTCTTCGGGTCGTCAATTGCACGCACTTAAAAACGCGACCCTCCAGTATCAGTACTTCTTATCGCGAAACGCGCGCTCCATGAATATTTTGGCGACCGTGCCCTCCATTTTGAAGTTGTTGAGAAGTAACTAACCATAAACTCCATGACGATACTCACAGTTGACATTGGACCTCCAACATGATGCGATGGTCAAATACACGTTTCAAAACTGTACAAAAAGATGGAAACCGTCTAAAGATTTTGTTATTTATGTTATCAGACAATTGAAATAATTCCCCAATGAGTTGCGAATTATTGCAACAGAGAAATGTATAAATCGATCATTGATTGTAAGAACACCCAATGATGAAAAGCAAACCAAAAGTCTCGGATTGATAGGTTTCAGTATCTTCCAATGCAAATATGAACAGAAATTTTAATTGGAATAAAACTGTTTACCATTAAATGTTTAAAATACTTTGGAAACACTGACGTAGGCCTATATGTTATTAGCGACTATCACTCTCACTTGAAAGATATTTAGTGAGCCCGCCGAACATCACTGCATGTGGAGTTGCCTAGGGGCAAATGGCCTTTGTTATATCATATCTTTATTGGCAAAAAGTGGGCATCTTCGACTCCCCTGCACGTCCTAGACGTTTGCAACATTTATTCTGAGACACTATAAAAATTAGAATTTGAATCAACATTCTATTTTAAAGGAACTACACTATGTCCTAGAACTACCAAACGCCTTTTATTCCACTATTTCTTCTTGATTGTCAATATATGTTTACAAATAAAATTATCCCAAGTTTTTTTTATGACAATCATTTATTTATTTCAGCAATTGCACAACGTTTTGCAACTCGTTTTGTTACATAGCCTTTTATTCCAACAAAATTATAAGGATTCACAAAGCGAATTCTGGAGTAATTTTGTTTTAACCGTAAAAATTACTTACAAAGCCAACAAGTAATGGCAGCAAATGACAGGAAAGTAACATCTGTGTGCCAAGAGAATGTTTAATGAATTAAAATTATTACTTTTCCTCCATATCTATTGTGTAGGGAGAACAAGTATGGAATCACCTCTTCAATGTGATCTCGAATACTTGTCGTCAAATCAGTTTTTAAGGATCTTTTCAGTTGTAGCTTCTCACACTGGTCAAGGTTAAGGTCTATTAGTGGTGTCCCAAAAACGTGTTAAGATTGGTGCAGTTGGAGAGGATATTCATGCAATCTTGTGCCCGAAAACCGATTGTATGGATGGATGGATGCGGCACGCATAACTCTCTTAGATTAGATGCTTTTGAGCTTAAACTTGGTAAAACGTCAGGAATAAGATCTAGTTGTGCCGTTCGGGAGATTATTAAGATATTTTAATTTTGGGGGTACATTATATGAAGCAGCTATGACATTTTCAACGCTTTCAGGGAAATGATTGAAACTTTCTCTTGAGTTTTTTTGGTGGAGTAGAAGAAAGTGCATTTTTAAACATGGTATAGTTCCTATTCTGTATAGTGATATGTTGAAATTTTCTTACTTTTATGCAGTCATATCCAACACATATCTAATTTTAGCGAGCATCCTTGCTGCTCGAAATTTTAAGATATGTTCAACTTTCCAAGCCATTTTTCAACCATATTAATTCCTCTGGCTGGGATCTTTCTGCATAAATTGATTTAATTATAAATCTTTAAATGATGTGATGAATTTTTAAACATCTGAGTAATTGTTGAGAAATAATACTAATTGAGAAACTGCCAGTGTGCGTGCGTGCGGATCCCTCACTCACGGTTAGACCACTTCCCGTGCATCGAAACAAATGAGGTGTCATTCGACGCGTTTCGGTCTCCTGTTGAGGAACTGGAACATTTTTTCGGATCTGATGAGAAGATTCTAAGAAATTTTCAAAAACGTGTTTTGCGGTTTTGGTACTGCAATCTTAGTGCTTAGATTGGAAATTAAACCAACGCCACCTAAATACAGATCTAGTATGTACGTAGCGTTGAATACACCTCTGTCCCCAGAGAAAATTTTCGCTCCACGACGCCATAATTTTCTTTCACGAGGATGGCAACGCTGATTGTTGCAATTTCTAAGTTAAACAAATGAATCGCGCGGCAGATTTAATTTCATTGTCATTCGTATTAGTATTAAAAAGAAAATTGCAAAACACAAGAACAGTATTGCCTTGGAACTTCTTAAAATTGATGAACTTCAAGTGAATACGGAGAAACCCAAACTATGAGTAATGTTAGAGAATAAAATGGCATTTACGTTCTTGCGTTCGACTTCTGACATTTATGTTCTTAAACGTGCAAATACCGATTTTCAAATGAATGTGACTAACAACTTATTCTTATTTAACTTAACTTACACCTTATTCATATAAACATACAAACCCGTCGCCTTTTAATATTTATTTAATTTCGCAATCAAAACGATTAAAAGAGTAATCGCTGAAAAATAAGAGAACACAAACTAGACCGAGTTTTTGACGATTTTTAATCTCTTCAAAAATTAGGGGACAAAAATATGGAAGTCTTAAGCAAATCCGGGGAAAAATCAAAAGTCAACCACATAGAATTTTCGAAACTAATTGAGAATGATCTTATAAGAGAATAACGCTGAAGAACGGCTACCAGGTGATTTTCAACGTGCATATTAGCAAAACAAAAGCGTGCGAAATGTTGCTGCACTAAATTCCAACTATTCGTGTTAACCATACCTGCAAGTATTTTTACAGCGAATACAATGAGTAATGTTACATGTTCATATCCTGTATGGAGGCAACATCAGATCCAGTGTATTATAACGCGGAAATTCGCAAATTGAAAAGAAAAATGAGAAAAGCGTATAATATTAGGCATCGCAGCGAGGAACATTTACGTAAATTCCAACAAATTATGAAAGAAGTAGAAAATAAAAAGAAAACTGCGCAAGAATCGTATCTTAAGTTAATTTTAGATGATAACGAAAATGCTTGGGCAAAGTTTTTTAACTTTGTACGCCACCGGCGAGGTAAACAGGAGGACACACCTCCTATAAGATGGCAAAATGTAGATATCGTAGACGATGAAGAGAAAGCCAATGTATTCAATAATTATTTCTGTTCTGTATACAAACAAAAAGCTAACCAAATTATCATAGGGCACAATGACGTGGATCATATATTCAAAATTGATCAAACGGAAGTACGTTCACATTTGAAAAATATGAAAAACTGTAAGTCTTGCGGTCCGGATGGTATTACAACTGACATGTTAAAGATAGCAGGGGAAACAATAATACCATATTTGGTCAGACTTTTCAATATATCAATCAACAACGAAAGTGTACCGGATGATTGGAAATCTGCCTTAATAGTGCCAATTTTCAAAAATGGACCAAAATGTGAAGTGCAAAATTATAGGCCAGTTAGTCTTACGTCAGTAGTCTGTAAATTGTTTGAAAAATTATTATCTAATTCGATTAGAAATCATTTGGATCAATCAGAATGGTTATTTCATGGACAGCACGGCTTCAGAAATGGCTTTTCGTGTGAGAGTCAGATTATTTCCCTTACTCAAGACTTGTCGGAAGTAATTGATGTAGGGGGAAGAGTGGATGCAATAGTTATTGATTTTGCTAAAGCATTTGATGTCGTGCCGCATGACATATTGATACTGAAACTTATTGATGCTAAAATTGACAGGCGGGTAATAGCATGGATAAATGAATTTCTTCGCGATAGAAATAAAAAAGTCCGAATTGGACAGCACTTATCGGAAAAGGGTAACATTACTTCCGGGGTTCCTCAGGGCAGTGTCATAGGTCCACTGCTGTTTCTTATCTTTGTAAATGATTTATCGCGAAATATAAAGTCAAAAATTCGACTCTTCGCCGACGACTGTATATTATATAGGGAAATTGCAGATCAGCACGATATGATTCAACTACAGGACGATTTAAATAAAATTAACGATTGGGCAATAGCTAATAAAATGACTATAAATGGAAAGAAAAGTAAAGCGATCACATTTTGTAGGGCCAGAGCTTTTCATACAATATCTTATCAGCTAGGTAATGACGTAGTTCCGAGAGTCTCGAGCTGTAAATACATTGGCATTCTCCTGGATTGTAAATTGGGGTGGGAGAAACAAACGAACTATGTAGTGGGTAAAGCTTGGAGGTCTTTGCATTTCGTCATGAGAAATCTTAAAAAATGTAATACGAAAGCAAAGGAAATCGCGTATACCTCGCTTGTCAGGCCGGTAATGGAATACGGAGCCAATTGTTGGGATCCGTACAGAATAGGACTTAAAAAGAGCTTAGAGAGGATACAAAACAGAGCGGCAAAATATACATTTCGGAAGAACACACCTGCGCATTGGGAATCATTAGAACGCCGGAGGAAGAGGGCACGACTTTGCGCGCTGTATAAATCTTACGTTGGTTGCTCCGCATGGCAGGAAATTCGGGGAAGGCTAGATAAACCAGATTATTTAAATAGATTTGATCATAAATATAAAATTAGAACAAGAATACAAAGAACGGACGTAGGGAAATTCTCCTTCGTAAACAGAACTATAGTAGATTGGAACGATTTGCCTGCGACAGTTTTTGAGCCCTTTCCTTGCTCAGCGCGAGGGTTTAGAAAAAAAATATAGGAAATTAGTCAGTAGGGTGAAAACGTATAGTGAAGTGAAGTGAAGTGAAACGTGCGATTATGCGTAGTCTACAGAAAAAGTATTGAACAACTAATATTTAGATAAAGTTATATGCAGTGCAGTGAAGTGAAGTGAAGTGAAGTGAAGTGATTTCATTTCTTCTAAATATGACTGAATAAGTTCTGATTGGTGTGTAGGTGAGGGTTCCTTCGTCTCTCTATGTTTATATGCGTATATGTTTGTATGTATGTATATTTGTGTAATATGTAAGTTTATTCATTTATATGGTAGTGTGTATGCATTTTAATGTTTAGTATAGGAATGTAAATGCCATCTGCATATATAGGAAATGAGAGTCAATTTGTTTGTTTATATTTATTTTTTATATATTATTTTATTTGTAATTGTAATTTTGCATTCTGCCACCGGGCATCATTTGCCCAATTGTAGAATAAATTTCTATCTATCTATCTATCTAACATACAAGTCCTTTGGGTGTTGGAAATTTTTAAACCGGAGTATATGAATATTAGCTATTCAATGGTATGTAAGAACTAATTTAAACAAAATTATGCATTATTTAAAAATTTTCAACATCTGAAAATACTTGTAAAACAGTTTGCAGCGTCTGCGACGCTCCATTCAACTAGTTACTACACATTTTAGAATTTTCCCAGAAATTGATTTAAATTTTTTCTTTAAATTACATGATCTAAAATGAGCAAAGTGCATCTCTAAAATTGTAAATAATCATTTTCATTTAAATAATCGAGTTTTCCATATTTAAAAAACTTAACTATTTTGGAAACTTTCTTACACCTACATTATTGATACGAGAGAAAACTATTAGTTCGTGCAATAAATCGTGGAACGACACTAAAAATGTAAACTATACAACGAATTTGTTTTTTTCTGCTCTTTAATACACTTTATGTCCTTCATATCATTTTCTCTTTCATCCACTCTTGCTTATAATAAAAAAATCTCTTCAGGGGTTTCTTGGAATCAATTATATAGCGGTCTTCTAGCATGTAGAAAGATTTTCCTCTGTTGACATAGGTTAAAAATAAGATTTAAGGTAAATACTATTATTAACATTATTGTAAAGAACATTGGTTATATATTGGGTATTAACTTATACTGTAAAGAGCAATGGTTATTTTCGAAACGGGAAAGTATAAGTTGATAATCGAGTTCATCACTTGCGAAAACCTGTGTTAAAATATTTTCATGTTTTAGAATAAAACAAATGGAATTGATGCCGTCAAATGTAAATTTTCAACAGGAACCTCGCAGGTAACATGTCCATCACGGCCTCTGAATTATGAAAAGGAATTGAAGAAATGTCTTCTTCAAGGCTACGAGAAATCAGTGCGACCGGCTGCCGATTCTGAAACAATTACAACCGTAATGAATATGCACGTTCGGACGGTAGATTTGGTAAGTTTCTCGAATCTCGCAAATATTTATTTATTTCATACTATGCCGCATTTTGATTGTTTACCTGCCTCAAAGCAGGCCGGAAAGTGTAACTTTACGGTACAGTGTACTGTAAGGAAATATCACACCAACTTATAAAAAGCTCTTGGAAATTGTTTGCCAACGTTTCTGATTTCTTTTATAAATACACAGCCAGCACCAACGGTGTAGTTGATTACAATAATGAGAAGGAAACTTACAATCATTCATGAGAAATGTAGATAATAGTTCCACAAGATGACAAAGTTCGATAACAAAGTCTGATAAGTAAGTTAATATTACATCCTTTGTTAATCGTTTATATATTACTTGTATTTTTCCAGGAACAAAATTTTTCATATTTTTTTAAAAATCTTTTTACCGATTTCTGTGGTATTAATAGTTCAATTACTTCATTGGACTAATCTATTAAAGATTTCCGAAGCATCTCTTTAACTTTCAATTCCATTTTAACATGATCAGAATGCTGCAATTGTTTCACAGACATGAAGATTCCAGGGGGTTCTGACGCCATGGGCAATTCTTTATTGACACTCATACATTGTGAAATATTGCAATATGACATTAAAATAAAAGTAAGGAAATGAAATATATGTGAAATAATACGTGTTACGACACACGGGCGGAGATGTTACATTTCTCGTTAGAAATTCCAGCCTCGGCTCCTACCGTCGTCTCGCCTGAAAATATCTCACTCGGTATTATTTTCCGTCCTTATTACGTAACTTTACAGAAAGTGGAGTCTTTGGCGATCGAATGAAATGTAGCACAAGGTGACGTTAAAAGCCGAGTATAGCATTTTGAAATGAGTTTGGAAGAGACGTAGACCTTCGTATGAGGTGCCTGGAATATTTTTTAGTAGGTATGAATTCATGGGAGTCTACAAGTATACATACTGAGATATACAAATTTTTCTCTCTACATTAATTTCTCGCAAAGATCTTAGCGTCCGGCTTGCTGGGTCAATGGGTCACGATATATTATAATCCTTATTACCTTTATAATGGATTATAGGATCCGCAGACTATACAGCGCTGCTGGGAATCTGAAATTAGAATGATTCTAATTCCTAGTTCATTACTGTTTGGATTGACTAAATGAAAGATCACTTTCTTTTCTAAAGAACAAAATTTAACAAAGTTTATTGTTACCTTTTTGCAAACAATATAGTGAATTTAATAAATGATTTTAATGTTAGGCCTTTGATCAAGATATCTTTGAATTTAGAATTTTATACCGCGGTTAACTTATCTATTCTTCGTTGATGTCCCTCGAAGACTTCTCAGTCGAAATATCTTGCGAGCTTGCCGTAGTCCAAAGTTCCAAGAAATCCTCTTCTGCTCCTATCCAAGATGGTGTAAAACTATCAAAATTATCAGTCCCGATTACGTCCTATGACATAGTCCCGAAATCTATAACTCGATCACCACTCCCGACAAAGTTCCAATTTATGCATCAATATTACTTCCACATGCAATATCTGCAATATTATTTACTGTCCTTAAACTTTCACGATCTGAAAACCCGACTCTGACTATCTGCACTCCACTCGCTCCCACTCACAACCTACGATCCGTTCAGACACGCGATGCCGGTCAGAATGAAATCTTCCTGCATGATTCACCCCTCGAAGCTTCGTATTAAACTACCTTCTTTTTTTTTCATAACATTTGACCGTCCTTCTCTCACCCAGCCAATCCATGCGTTCGTTATATTTTGGTGTAGCTGACCTTTCGATCGTCTAAACTTCTTAATGCATATTCCACCATATAGTCTTCAAATAAATGTTAGTTTATATTCATGTGACATATCGGTATGTCACAATACATACTCAGGATCATGCTCAATATGCGAGGCGGTAGCCACATTGTTTCATTGCGCCTCGGCGTTTGTTTTTTTAGGTACTCGTTTGTTTCATATGGGCATATTAACGAGACAATAATAAAAATCTATGCAATGGCGATGTGCCCGCCATATTTGAAGAGGACAATCACCATGTTTTCTGCGGGCAAGATCCGAATGTTCGCGTAATGGTGAATTCGATTGAAAAATGATCAGGTCATTTAGAAGAGAAGTAATATTTAAAACATGTTGAGTTTAGTCTAGATTAATTTTAAAAAATTAAGTTTAATTCATTTCTTGTATTTTCTTCGTAATGACACTTGATTTAAGAAATATTTTTACAGTTTTGATTATTATATTCATTATTAAAACTAAATTTAATTGATCTTTATGGAAATAAGGTGCTTAACAATAATTAGAGACCAAACCGCGGTCTCGGAAACTTTGATATGAACATAAACAAATATATTAACGAACTTGTCATAACTGTTTTGTTGTATTTTAATGTAAGAGACTACCTTTTTACCCGTTCCTACGGAATATCAACAATAAATGTGGACTAATTACAATTCACGAACAGTGAACTCTATTATTAATTATTTTTATACTAATATTATTATACATTAAGTACGCAAAATGCAAGTAAATTATCCCTCCTTCTGCTTCCATTACTTTTGTCGCTGCTTTTTGAGCAAATTATATGTCGAACACCAGGAATGCAGATTAATGTCGCACATCTACAAACATTACACCAAGAAAGCCCTAAATCAAACCCCCAACGTTTAAACAGGAACCCGTAGTAATTGTAGTTTTTTTTGCCATCAGAAAACATGGCAGCCAGTAGTGCAAATTGCTTCAAGCAGGACTGCTCCATCTGCGCGCAATTCCTCTCTCTATAACTCAAGCTAGTTGGGACATATCTTCTTTGCAGAACGCGCAAGGCAAACTCTGTTTTGCTGTACGCCTACCAAAAGTGACCCCTTCCAATCAATAAACATCTAGGTTAAAGACAAATTCCTGAAAAAAGATGTTATTAAAAACAAATGCAAATATTTCATGATTCTCTTTTTCAGTTGGAACATATGAGCCAGATGAAGATTCATGCATGGATAATTTGGGTAATTGCATTGGAATACGTTTTGTTTTCAAATATTTGAATTACATTTAAGTATTTATCCGTAACGAAATTTAAACTTTTTACAGGAGTGGACCGATAATAATTTAAAATGGAATCCCGGAGACTTTGGAAATGTGCGCACGATTAAGCTGCTGAGCGACGACATCTGGCAACCAGATATTTCCCTCATGACAACGTAAGGAATCCGAATGGTCGGAGTGTTTCTCAAGCAACTGGAGCAAGATAGAATCTTGTTTTTTGCCAAGTATTACGTATAGTTTAAGGATATGCTGTCAAAAAATATGCGATTAGAAAGTTTCAATTAGCAAAAAATTAACTAATGGTGCTATAAAATGGCACAAATTTTCTCGTATTAGTTTTCTATTTTCTTTGGTCTGGGCAAGCTATTCTGTCTTGACATGTACTCCACCGGCTGCCATCTATCGTCACCCAAAGTACTTTTTTTTAAAAATTTTTTTAAAAACTTTTCTCAATTTTTCAGACACCGAATAGTGGAACTGAAATATTACGAATATTAAACTACAGGTGCTACAGAATGGCACAGACTTTCTCGTAGATCAATTTTCTAATTTCCTTGGTGTGGATTGGTACTGTACAGACATGCCCCTCCTTGCCTGCTGCATCTATTCCCGCCCCAAATACATTTTTTTTTTACCTTTTCTTAACTTTTCGGTTTCCAAATTGTAGAACCGAAATATTATTTTAAGAATATTAAAGAAGTCTAACACCTTGTCCTAAATAGCAATTTTCATTAAAAAATTTGGAGCCGTCTTTAAGAAAATGGCGTTAAGCCTTTCTATAAATGCGAAATTTGAAGCTCTTTTTCACAGAAATATATTTAGTTTTCGAAAACTTCATTCGAAGTAATTTGAAGACCATCAACTCAGTAACTAAATGTTGTATATAAGTCCATTGAAATGTGCATATTAACGGCTTGAAAGATATTGAAAAAAATTACATTTATGTAAATTTTGAAAAAAAAAATGAATGCACCAAAATAAACTTTTTATGAACAGTAAATTTAATTTGAATAAGAAATCTCTATCTTCAATTTTATATTTATAAGAAGACGCCGAAAAAAATTCAAAATTTTGCAATTTTCGAATTGTAGAGAATTGCAGAGAATATTCAGAGTTAACCGTGAAAATCGGACCAATGCCACCTTTATAAGTGTATTTTGCCCTATTCTTACAAGAAATTTAGAGAAACAATTTGGAGCCGTTTTTGAGAAAATTTTGAAAATGTCCGTGAGGCTTCAAGTAAAGAACCCCCCAATTTTAAAGAATGTTTTTCATTTGGTTGGTTGGTTGGTTAGTGGTTCTGGGCGCGTCAAGAGCTTAGGTCATTAGTCCGTAAGTGTAGTGCATGTTTTTACCTCGGGAGATGGCGGTGATCTTCCCCCGCTGGATGGTGAGATCCGGTGCCGACCTACCGTCGGCTAACAGGGTTTCCCCTAACCAGGACTCTCCCACCATCGGGGCACCGCCCCAGCCTGGACAAGCTCTAAGCCCGGAATATGTGGTAGTGTAGTGCATATTAGTGCAATTGTGTGTGTGTGTGTGTGTAAGGGGAGAGGATAGGACAAGGAAGATGAAGGAAAGATCGCGCGGAAGATGAAGGAAAGATTTGTTAAGATACTGCTCCGGGATTCGCCTGGTGGTGATCGGAGAAACCACGGAAAACTACCGATCAGATCTGCCGGCCACTAAAATTCTCCTCCAGACAGCTATTGAATTCGACCTAGCTAAACTCCTAGTGTCGAAATTTCTGCCATCGTGACCTAGGACTCGAACCTAAAACCTCCCAGTCAGAGGCCCTGCAGTGACATCAATTGATGCACTAAGCTTCCGCGCCCGATATGTTTTTCAAAATTTCAAACCTTCAACTAGAGCCGGATGGACAGGGGTTTCTTCAATTTGGAACAGATAATGCGCATGGTTTAGGCGTTAGAATTGTTCACAAATGGACGGAGAGACAGACGGACGGACAGACAGATGGACGGACGTTTTGAAAAAAACCTTTTTTGGGATCAGAGGACCCCAAAACGGGTATTTCCGTTAAAATCTCGAAAATGATTTTCTGCAGCATTACATAACTTTCTCTATTCTCCGTATATTACTCCATATATACGTATATATACGAGAAAGTAAAAACCGATCGCTGTAAAATGTGGCGCTTTTGGAACGATATCTGACGATAGCATTCGGTAATATTCGGGACGCGTAATTCGTATTCACAGTTTCAGTGAGCTTGGGTTTAGGTAGTCATGACACTGAATTTTCAATATACAGCAACACCAAATGAAGAAAATGACGGGTATCAAAATTCTAGTATTGACGAAATTGATTTATAATTTACAATTCATTAAAATTAATTATTAATACGGGAGGCTTATTTCGTCCCATTATTTTTCACGGTTTATTTCTTGTATTGATATAATTTGAGAAAAGCTGAATATTAAACAGCGCAACTTTGGAAACAGTAAGCCACCTCCGCGGTGTATTTTTTTTTTGTTGGATGACAAAGTGAAATGCAATTAAATTTGACGCAGCAAGGATTGTTCAAAATTCGAGGGGATTTAAGTTACAAATTTAAAATATTTCTGTAATTTTCGAAAATTCTGTTAACAATGAAATCGCATTTGTGCAACCTATATATGTGAATTCAATGTATTCGCATAAAGCATTAATGTTATGAGTAGTGTTGGTGGAGAGGGGGCACTTCAAGTCCATCGTGCATCACATCAATACCCTACTCCATCCATAATCCCTTGCCCGGACCAGTAATAGTGTATCCAATCTGCGAGTGTAATTGTGAATTTGGGGCCTATCCCCGGAACAATGGTACAAAAGATGGGGCCACGTGCCACCACACACATATGCAATGGCACAGGATTGAGTGACTGCAAGCGCGTCAACTGCTAAAGACATTACTCCCGTAAGTGGAATGCATGTTATATCGCGTGAAGTGGCGGTAATCTTCCCCCGCTGGTTGGTGCGATCCGGCGCCGACCTACCCGTCGGTTTTCGGGAATTTCCCCTGGCAGGTATCTCAAACCAGCGAGCACCGCCCAACCAGGTATCTCCCACCAGCCGGAACAAGTTCTAAGCTCCTAATTGGTCTCCCAGCATTTATGGTAATGTAGTGCATGTAAATGTAAGTTATGTGTAAGTAAGGGGTGAGAATAGGACAAGGAAGAGGAAGGAAAGGGCGCGCGTGGTCCGTGGCTCGTTTCTTAGGGTACTGCTCCTGCATTTGCCTGGTGTTGATCAGAGAAACCTCGGAAAAATACCCATCAGAGCAGTCGGCCGATAGAATTCTCCACCAGATAACGCTGAATTCGACCTTGCCATCTAGTCAGTGTCGAAAATTCTGCCATCATCGGGACTCGAACACTAGAACCTTCCGGTCAGAGGCAATGCAGTGATGTTATTTGTTGAGAGAATTGTTCCTAGAGAAGCGATGCCTACGTACTGCGGGAGGCCCTGGCAGGACCCTGAGGCACGGATAGATGGCAGCTAGGAAGAAGGGTGGAACAAAACCAATACGTTAGCCCCTTCTTAAAAGAAAAAGGAACTAACTAAGAGTAGTGTAAGAAAGTCTGTGCCGTTTTGTAACACCGCTTGTTTCCAAATTCTTCAAGGTGGCATGTTGTTTGGATAAGTTACTTTACCGAAAACGCACAAAAGGGACCCAAACATTAAGTAGATTCTTTCCTAATATCCCCCCCCCAAATGTATGAATGTCCTATATTTCAATTGAATCGTTTATTTCTGAAACTCGTCAAACGCCAAATTTATCATGTCGAGAAAATTGAGAAAAAGTGTCCCAGTTTTTCCGATTTCAAATTTTTAAAAAATATTAAAGCAGTTAATAAATTAATATTTTTCAGGTAAATATGGAATAAGCGGTGTGTCTATCGCTTTGGAACAATATTCCATCGCTAAAGCGCATTTTACATTTTGGCGTTTGGCGGGTTTCTGAAATAAACGATTCAATTGAAGTAACGAGCACAATATAAAACATGCAAATAAAAAGTATAATAAATAGATCTTGGAAAATAATGGAAAATTGGATGTAAACAATTTGTAATCTATATCAGCAGGGATAGAAAAGAGAAGGATGGGTTATTTTTGCAAACAATGCGACTTATATAAAAACATTTTTTCAACTGTTTCCTAAAGTGGAGAATATTTTCGCGAGGGTTCGTGGACCACACTTTAGGGACAACTACGCTAAACCAACACGGACGATCGCATTTCTTATGTTCTAGGGAGGACGCAGACATGCACTTCGGCCTACCCTCCACGTACTGCCAGGTGAGCAACACAGGCAAAGTGCTGTGCGCGCCTCCCACCACTCTGCTGGGCCACTGCGTGCCGGACATCACGCGCTGGCCCTTCGACGAGCAGACGTGCTCCGTCATCATGGGCTCCTGGTCGCAGCTCGCCAGCAAGCTCAACCTCACCATCTCCGGCGCAGGGGTCAGTGCACAGCATAGAGCTCATTCCATAGGCGGACTGTCGTTCGTATATATTCTAGCATAACCATAACCTCCTAAAGTAATAGTTTCCTCACATCTTACTCCATATCTTCCTATCTTCTTACCTTCAACTTCATGACATTAATAATATCCCTAACAAAGGTTCCTAGTGGGAATGTACTCGCTGGGAATTAGGGGTATGGTGCGCTCAATTGCAGTTATTCGTGCTCGTGCCTTCCGGCTTCAGTACTACATCCATCTATTATGTATGTATACATATATATATATATATATATATATATATATATACATACACATATATTACTATATATATATATATATATATATATATATATATATATATATATATATATATATATAGTGGCAATCCCACGAAGCTGGTTAAATAATATTAATCTAGTGGTGCTACAACAGCACGTACTTTCTCACGAAGTTGTTAATGACTATGTAATATTATAATATGACAATTTCTATCTTACATTTCAACTACCGTACCATTTGAAAAATTCTTAAACAAACTAGAGTAAAAATACATATATTTTTTAATTCATATGTTTAAACGAAAACAGCTTTCTGCCATTGAATTCTGTGTATTCACGTTCTAAAAAAATGTTCCAACGATGCACGTTATGTATTTTATCCGTCAATAAAATTAGTTTATATTAACGCGAACGAAAGGCAGCCGTCATTACCGCCTTCTGATATCAGTGCGGTTTCGACAAAGGGGTGGAACAAGCAAGCTAACTCGTACCGGATACACATTTTGCCAGATAGCTTTGTTGATTCTGCTAGCAAGAAAATGAAAATGGATAGAAAAATATAATATTATATTCATCAAAATATAATATTTTTATATTCGTCAACATTACTGTTTTTACACGCATTACTCTTCATTAACTTCTCATCTTATTAAGCAACACGAAATCTATTCGTTTTCACATTTAACCCAATTAAAGGACGTAATTTAAAATATATTTTAAATAATTTTTAAAAGAATGATTTTAAAAGTATAACAAAATCTCGAATTTAAGAAACGAGCAAAGAAATATGAAATAATATACAAATTCTCACTTACGTAGCATCCAACTACCTGGCACCACCATTTATTTTACGTTCAAGAAGAAGAAGAAGAAAATGCGGGTGACTATGTTTGACGCGAAATTATTCAATAAAATACTCATATTTTCGAAAAATTCAACATTACCTTATTTAAAGATCTGGTTTTGATTAACACATTTCATTAACAAAAGGAATTGTATCTACATAATAATTGTAATTGCAGAAAGACGCCGAAATTATTTTTTTTATTCGAATAATCAGACATTTGATCTAATATAAAAGCTGCACCATTCTCTTGAGCGTCCTTTACGCTATTTGAGGTCCAAATTTGATAAAAAAATTGTGTGCCATTTTTAAATGGCCTAAAGACAATAAAAATTGTATATGTTTGCCACAAAATTTCACAAAAATTACTCGTTTTTGAACAATTAAACATGACATTCTTTTTAGTTTTTTATGAACACATTTTATCAGGAAAACAAATGATCTTCATATTTGTAGTTGTAGGAAGTTCATATTTGTAGGAAGTCGGAAATTTTGAGTTTTTTCAATTTTCGAAAAAGCCGGAGTTTAAACGAACATGAGACCTGCGCCATTCTCTTAAACGTCCTTCACACTATCTAATAAACAAGTTTAACCCAAAAAATCAGCGTTGGAGCCGTTGTTTTGAAAATTTCGAAAATGTCCCAGCGGCTTCATGTAAATTACCTCCATAATTAAAATATCGGTTTTAAATTCAAGGGGCCCCGACATCAGCAAGATCGATTGAGGAATATCAATTTTGAGAAAATCGGCTGAACGCTTTAGACGCTACGACGGACAGACGTTTTGCCGTCAATCGATTTTTTGGTATCAAGGACCCACAAACAGGCTACACCACATGTTAGATTCCCCCCCCCCCTTTCAGTAACTGGTTTCATCCACTTTTTCGTTGTTCCACCTGTAATAAGAGTTTTTCTGCCGAAAATTCGCCTTTTTTTCGCGCAGCAGCACATAACTTTCTCTCTACTGCGTAAGCGGTAGCGACAAAGTAATAAGCTCCCGAACACATAAGGGCGTATGTTAAATATACCGATCCACGTTTACTGCAATAATAGGTTCTGGGGATTACTCAGACCCACTAAACTATGTCTACTGGCAAGAATGTCAACGCCCCGGAGCACCTTATCTCGCTTCTAATCAAAACAAATACTTCTGTGAGAAATATTTTATCTGCGTTCCTTAATGCAGGTGTATCCCCAAAGATTACTGACCTATAAGCGAACGGTATTTCTGTAGAATTTTTGTAATACTAATATGACCTGCAGGGAATGACGTTTTCATACTGTTTGCCATTATTACCTTATTTAGCTAACATGAGTCTCTGCTCTGAGGAAGCCTGCGACATGACACGTCGGCCGCTCAGTCCACTACGCGGCGTCACCCGGACAGCCAAGAAGTCATCGACTCGAGCCGCGCGGAAGCGTGCATATATATATATATATATATATA
>BLKR01000853.1:327500-391305 GCA_011170035.1 Teleogryllus occipitalis | reverse complement strand
AATTTAATGGCGATTACAATGGTAAAGTTCATTTTCCTCTCTGAGGCTTCCTTTTCCATAAATTCGCAAAAGTATTGAAAATGCGCTGAAAAGAAGAAAACCGTCTGTAAGCCGTATTTTCCGTCCGATTGAGACGAATGGAGACATTTTCTGAATCTACTCACTCTCCTGAACACGCCGGTGCTTTTAGAATTGCAAATTTCACAATACATTAGAAGATATGAGCGTTTAAACCCAATCCAAAAAAATCGGAATGTTCGTAATACCCACCCCTGTTGAACTTTTCAAATTTCGACCGGACATCGAAACTCTTGAAAAGTCGCGTCTAAACTCGAAATTTAATGGCGATTACAATGGTGAAGATCATTTTCCTCTCTGAGGCTTCCTTTTCCATAAATTCGCAAAAGTATTGAAAATGCGCTGAAAAGAAGAAAACCGTCTCTAAGCCGTATTTTCCGTCAATTGAGACGAATGGGGACATTTTCTGAATCTACTCACTCTCCTGAACCCGCCGGTGCTTTTAGGATTGCGAAATTCGCATTACTTTAGAAGATATGAGCGTTTAAAGCCAATCCAAAAAATCGGAAAGTTCGTAATACCCCCCCTGTTGAACTTTTCAAATTTCGACCGGACATCGAAACTCTTAAAAAGTCGCGTCCTAACTCGAAATTTAATGGCGATTACACTGGTGTAGATCATTTTCCTCTCTGAGGCTTCCTTTTCCATAAATTCGCAAAAGTATTGAAAATGCGCTGAAAAGAAGAAAACCGTCTGTAAGCCGTATTTTCCGTCTAATTGAGACGAATGGGGACATTTTCTAAATCTACTCACTCTCCTGAACACGCCGGTGCTTTTAGAATTGCGAAATTCGCATTACTTTAGAAGATATGAGCGTTTAAAGCCAATCCAAAAAAATCGGAATGTTCGTAATACCCACTTCAGTTGAACTTTTCAAATTTCGACCGGACATCGAAACTCTTGAAAAATCGCGTCCTAACTCGAAATTTAATGGCGATTACAATGGTGAAGATCATTTTTCTCTCTGAGGCTTCGTTTTCTTGAACTTCGCCAAAATATTAAAAATGCACTGGAAAAAAGAAAACCGTCTGTATGCTGTATTTTTCGTCCAATTGCGGCAAATGAGGACATTTTCGGAATCTACTCACTCGCCTGAACGCCGCGGTTCTTTTAGAATTGCAAAATTCGGATTAGTTTAGAAGATATGAGCGTTTAAAGCCAATCCTAAGAAATCGGAAAATTCATGATACCCCCCCCTGTTGAACTTTTTAATTTTCGACTGGAGATCGAAACTTTTGAAAACTCGCGTCCTAACTCGAAATTTAATGGCGATTACAATGGTGAAGATCATTTTCCTCTCTAAGTCTACCCTTTCCATAAATTCGCAAAAGTATTGAAAATGCGCTGAAAAGAAGAAAACCGTCTGTATGCCGTATTTTCCGTCTAATTGAGACGAATGGGGAAATTTTCTGAATATACTCACTCTCCTGAACACGCCGGTGCTTTTAGAATTGCGAATTTCGCATTAGTTTAGAAGATATGAGCGTTTAAAGCCAATCCAAAAAATTCGGAATGTTCGTAATACCCCCCATGTTGAACTTTGCAAATTTCGACTGGACATCGAAACTCTTGAAAAGTCGCGTCCTAACTCGAAATTTAATGGCGATTACAATGGTGAAGATCATTTTCCTCTCTGAGGCTTCCTTTTCCATAAATTCGCAAAAGTATTGAAAATGGGCTGAAAAGAAGAAAACCATCTGTAAGCCGTATTTTCCGTCCGATTGAGACGAATGGGGACACTTTCTGAATCTACTCACTCTCCTTAACACGCTGGTGCATTTAGAATTGCAAAATTCACATTACTTTAGAAGATATGAGCGTTTAAAGCCAATCCAAAAAAATCGGAATGTTCGTAATACCCCCCCCTGTTGAACTTTTCAAACTGCGACCGGACATCGAAACTCTTGAAAAGTCGCGTCCTAACTCGAAATTTAATGGCGATTACAATGGTGAAGATCATTTTTCTCTCCGGGGCTTCCTTTTCTTTACATTCGCAAAAGTATTGAAAATGCACTAAAAAGAAGAAACCCGTCTGTAAGCCGTATTTTCCGTCCGATTGAGACGAATGGGGACATATTCGGAATTCACTCATTCTCCTAAACCCGCCGGTGCTTTTAGAATTGCGAAATTCGCATTAGCTTAGAAGATATGTGCGTTTAAAGCCAATCCAAAAAAATCGGGAAGTTCGTAATACCCCCCCCCCCGCCTGTTGAACTTTTCAAATTTCGACCGGACATCCAAACTCTTAAAAAGTCGCGTCCTAACTCGAAATTTAATGGCGATTACAATGGTGAAGAACATTTTCCTCTCTGAGGCTTCCTTTTCCATAAATTCCCAAAAGTATTGAAAATGCGCTGAAAAGAAGAAACCCGTCTGTAAGCCGTATTTTCCGTCAATTGAGACGAATGGGGACATTTTCTGAATCTACTCACTCTCTTGAACACGCCGGTGCTTTTAGAATATCGAATTTCGCATTACCTTAGAAGATATGAGCGTTTAAAGCCAATCCAAAAAAATCGGAAAGTTCGTAATACCCCACCCTGTTGAACTTTTCAAATTTCGACCGGACATTGAAACTCTTGAAAACTCGCGTCCTAACTCGAAATTTAAAGGCGATTACAATGGTGAAGATCATTTTCCTCTCTGAGGCTTCCTTTTCCAAAAATTCGCAAAAGTATTGAAAATGCGCTGAAAAGAAGAAAACCGTCTGTAAGGCGTATTTTCCGTCAATTGAGACGAATGGGGACATTTTCTGAATCTACTCACTCTCCTGAACACGCCGGTGCTTTTAGAATTGCGAAATTCGCATTACTTTAGAAGATATGAGCGTTTAAAGCCAATCCAAAAAAATCGGAAAGTTCGTAATACCCCCCCCCCCTGTTGAACTTTTCAAATTTCGACCAGACATCGAAACTCTTGAAAAGTCGCGTCTTAACTCGAAATTTAATGGCGATTACAATGGTGAAGATAATTTTTCTTTCCAAGGCTTCCTTTTCCATAAATTCGCAAAAGTATTGAAAATGCGCTGAAAAGAAGAGAACCGTCTCTAAGCCGTATTTTCCGTCAATTGAGACGAATGGGGACATTTTCTGAATCTACTAACTCTCCTGAACACGCCGGTGCTTTTAGAATTGCGAAATTCGCATTACTTTAGAAGATATGAACGTTTAAATCCAATCCAAAAAAATCGGAAAGTTCGTAATACCCCCCCCCCTGTTGAACTTTTCAAATTTCGACCGGACATCGAAACTCTTGAAAAGTCGCGTCCTAACTCGAAATTTAATGGCGATTACAATGGTGAAGATCATTTTCCTCTCTGAGGCTTCCTTTTCCATAAATTCGCAAAAGTATTGAAAATGCGCTGAAAAGAAGAAAACCGTAATCCATCCGGTTGTGCATTGTGAAGAGAGCCAGTAATAATAAGAATCCCCTGGCCGCGGTATGAGCGCTGCGCAGGTTAAGTTCAGTGATGGGGCTGCCACCTCACAGCTTCCGAACCAGCTGGGTGGTATTTTGGACCACCATTCCTAGGCGGATTGCCTTCACCGGACTAAGAGTTCCGCCCACCCTTTCGAGGGCAACCTTGCCATGTCGAAGATCTTTTCCGACAGAACTACCGTTCAGGCCCTCTTCATTGGGTCCTCTTCTGACACTGGTGTCCTCTTCTGGAGTACTTCTTCGTCTCACCCCTCCCCTTCGACCTGCCCGGCAAGGGAGGCCCTGCCAGTAGCTATCCCTGCCAGTAGCAGGACCTATCTGTGATTTTAGGTTGCTTCATCTGTACAATGAATGTTGGAAAAGCTATAAAACACCTAATAGCTGGAAAACGACGGAGGTTATATCTATCTTTAAAAAGGGTCAAAGAAATGAGTGCGGGAACTATAGAGGTATTAGTCTCATGAATGGCGCTTATAAAATATTTGCAAAAATAATTAATTCTCGATTAAAAATCATTACAGAAGTTAAATTACAAGAAGAACAATCGGGATTTCGGAAAGGACGCTCATGCAGTGACATTTTTAGTATCAAAAGGATTTTAGAAAAACGACGAGAAGTCAATATGGAGACCCATTTAGCCTTTATTGACTTCGAGAAAGCCTTCGACAGTGTGGATCGAGTCAAATTGTGGAATGTAATGAGTGAAAGTGGCTATCCTGAACACCTAATAAATACCATAAAAAGTTTATATACGGGCACAAAAATTATAATAAACACTGGTACGAAGAAAACTGAAGAAATTTTGACAAATGGAGGACTCAAACAAGGATGTAGTTTATCTCCAACGCTATTTAATATTTATGTAGATGATCTTATTAAAAAATGGAAATGTATGGTGGGTCCTGGAATCCAGTTAAAGAAGAACAAACATCTAAATGTTATTCTTTATGCAGATGACATAACAATACTGCAAGAAAGTGAAGACGAATTACAAAAAGCCGTATACAAACTACATCTACTGGGAGGGCTCGAATATAATCTCCGGATATCAAAAAAGAAAACAAAGGTTATGGCCCATTATGGTAAACACCCCGTTCGCTCAAAAATAGTAATTGACGATACAGTAATCGAACAGATTTCTAGTTTCAATTATCTTGGTTGCGAGATCAGTTATGACAGAGATAAAGACATAGAGAATAAGACCAATAAATTTCAATCACTATGTGGCATAATAAACCGAACACTTCAGAACAAAACAAGGAAAGACACCAAAATAAAATTTTATAAAACAATGGCTGCTCCAGTTCTCATGTATGGAAGTGAATCGTGGATAGCAAAAGAGAGAGATAAAAGTAAAATCCAAGCAGCGGAAATGAGATTTCTCAGGAAAGTTAAAGGCTGCATAAAACAAGATCACATAAGAAACGAAGATATCCGTAAAGAACTGGATATATATAATATAAATGAAAAGATAGAGGAATACAGAGAATCATGGAGACGTCACATTGGAAGAATGGGTGAAGAAAGAATTCCACGCTTAGTGATGCAATACCGACCGAAGGGTAGGAGAGATGTCGGGAGGCCCAGAAAGAGATGGAGCTGAAGTGCAAGTGAAGACGGAACAGGCATTCATGCCTAATCCCTGAAAGGAAGAAGAAGAAGAAGAAGAAGAAGAAGAAAACCGTCTGTAAGCCGTATTTTCCGTCCGATTGAGACGAATAGGGACATTTTCTATATCTACTTACTCTCTTGAACACGCCGGTGCTTTTAGAATTGCGAATTTCACATTACTTTAGAAGATATGTGCGTTTAAAGCCAATACAAAAAAATCGGAATGATCGTAATACCCCCCCTGTTGAACTTTTCAAATTTCGACCGGACATCGAAACTCTTGAAAACTCGCGCCCTAACTCGAAATTTAATGGCGATTACAATGGTGAAGATCATTTTTCTCTCCGAGGCTTCCTTTTCTTTATATTCGCAAAAGTATTGAAAAAGCACCGAAAAGAAGAAACCCTTCTGTAAGCCGTATTTTCCGTCCGATTGAGACGAATGGGGACATTTTCGGAATTTACTCTCTCTCCTGAACCCGCCGGTGCTTTTAGAATTGCGAAATTCGCATTAGTTTAGAAGATATGAGCGTTTAAAGCCAATCCAAAAAAATCGGAATGTTCGTAATACCCCCCCTGTTGAACTTTTCAAATTTCGACCGGACATCGAAACTCTTGAAAACTCGCGTCCTAACTCGAAATTTAATGGCGATTACAATGGTGAAGATCATTTTTCTCTCCGAGACTTTCTTTTCCATAAATTCGCAAAAGTATTGAAAATGCGCTGAAAAGAAGAAAACCGTCTGTAATCCGTATTTTCCGTCCGATTGAGACGAATGGGGACATTTTCTAAATCTACTCACTCTCCTGAACACGCCGGTGCTTTTAGAATTGCGCAATTCGCATTACTTTAGAAGATATGAGCGTTTAAAGCCAATCCAAAAAATTGGAAAGTTCGTAATACCCCCCCTGTTGAACTTTTCAAATTCCGACCGGACATCGAAACTCTTGAAAAGTCGCGTCCTAACTCGAAATTTAATGGCGATTGCAATGGTGAAGATCATTTTCCTCTCTGAGGCTTCCTTTTCCATAAATTCGCAAAAGTATTGAAAATGCGCTGAAAAGAAGAAAACCGTCTCTAAGCCGTTTTTTTCGTCAATTGAGACGAATGGGGACATTTTCTGAATCTACTCACTCTCCTGAACCCGCCGGTGCTTTTAGAATTGCGAAATTCGCATTACTTTAGAAGATATGAGCGTTTAAAGCCAATCCAAAAAAATCGGAAAGTTCGTAATACCCCCCCTGTTGAACTTTTCAAATTCCGACCGGACATCGAAACTCTTGAAAAGTCGCGTCGTAACTCGTATTTAATGGCGATTACAATGGTGAAGATCATTTTCCTCTCTGAGGCTTCCTTTTCCATACATTCGCAAAAGTATTGAAAATGCGCTGAAAAGAAGAAAACCGTCTGTAAGCCGTATTTTCCGTCAATTGAGACGAATGGGGACATTTTCTGAATCTACTCGCTCTCCTGAACGCGACGGCGCTCATAGATTTGCTAAATTCGCATTAGTTTAGGAGATATGAGCGTTTAAAGCCAATCCAAAAAAATCAGAATGTTCGTAATACCCCCCCTGTTAAACTTTTCAAATTTCGATTCGACACCGAAACTTCTGAAAACTAGCGTCCTAACTCGAAATTTTATGCCGATTACAATGGTGAAG
Organism: Teleogryllus occipitalis; assembly: GCA_011170035.1. NCBI lineage: Eukaryota > Metazoa > Arthropoda > Insecta > Orthoptera > Gryllidae > Teleogryllus > Teleogryllus occipitalis. The sequence goes on along the minus strand of BLKR01000853.1, from coordinate 384,515 downwards.
ATCATTTTTCTCTCTGATGCACCGTTTTCTTAAATTCGCAAAAATATTCATATGATACGCAATTTTAGCCCAAAAAACAACGTATATTGTTGCCGTTCTTCCTAAGTTTCCCATACTTAAAATACCAGTCGTAAATACGAAACCATCAGAAGAATACTCTTCATCTGCCGTGCAGATTTCAGCGGCGTAGGGTTAATAGTTCAGGAGATACAGCCAGTCATACACCGTATTTTACAAATATTGAAAATGTAATAAAAGAGGGAAACCGTCTGTAAACCGTTTTTCTCGTCCCATTGAGACAAATGAGGACATTTTCGGAATCTACTCACTCTCCTGAACGCGACGGCGCTCTTAGAATTGCAAAATTCGCATTATTTTACAAGATATGAGCGTCTAAAACCAGTCCTAAAAAATCGGAAAGTTCATAATACCCCCCCTGTTGAACTTGTCAAATTTCGACAGAACATCGAAACTTTTGAAAACTCGCGTCCTAACTCGAAATTTAATGGCGATTACAATGGTGAAGATCATTTTTCTCTCTGAGGCTTCGTTTTCTTGAAATTCGCAAAAATATTGAAAATGCACTGAAAAGAAGAAAACCGTCTGAACCCGTGTTTTTCGTCCGATTGAGACAAATAAAGACATTTTCGGAATCTACTCACTCGCCTGAACGCGACGGTGCTCTTAGAATTGCAAAATTCGCATTAGTTTAGGAGATATGAGCGTTTAAACCAATCATTAAAACCGAAAAATTCATTATAACCCCCCCTGTTAAACTTTTCAAATTTCGACCGGACACCGAAACTTCTGAAAACTACCGTCCTAACTCGAAATTTAATGGCGATTACAATGGTGAAGATCATTTTTCTCTCTGAGGCATCGTTTTTTTAAATTCGCAAAAACACTCATAAAATGCGCAATTTTAGCCCAAAAACCAACGTATATTGTTGCCGTTCTTCCTACGTTTCCCATACTGAAAATACCAGTCGTAAATACGAAACCATCAGAAGAGTACTCTTCATCTGCCGTGCAGATTTCAGCGGCGTAGGGTTAATAGTTCAGGAGATACAGCCAGTCAAACACCGTATTTTACAAATATTGAAAATGTAATAAAAGAGGGAAACCGTCTGTAAGCCGTATTTCCCGTCCGATTGAGACAAATGAGGATATTTTCTGAATCTACTCACTCTCCTGAACGCGACGGCGCTATAAGAATTGCAAAGTTCGCATTATTTTAGAAGATATGAGCGTCTAAAACCAGTCCTAAAAAATCGGAAAATTCATAATACCCCCCCCCCCCGTTTGAAGTTTTTTAATTTCGACCGGACATCGAAAGTTTTGAAAACTCGCGTCCTAACTCGAAATTTAATGGCGATTACAATGGTGAAGATCATTTTTCTCTCTGAGGCTTCGTTATCTTGAAATTCGCCAAAATATTGAAAATGCACTGAAAAGAAGAAAACCGTCTGTATGCCGTATTTTTCGTCCAATTGCTGCAAATGAAAACATTTTCGGAATCTACTCACTCGCCTGAACGCCGCGGTTCTTTTAGAATTGCGAAATTCGCATTAGTTTAGAAGATATGAGTGTTTAAAGCCAATCCTAAAAAACCGGAAAATTCATAATCCCCCCCCCCCGTTTGAACTTTTTAAATTTCGACCGGACATCGAAAGTTTTGAAAACTCGCGTCCTAACTCGAAATTTAATGGCGATTACAATGGTGAAGATCATTTTTCTCTCTGAGGCTTCGTTTTCTTGAAATTCGCAAAAATATTGAAAATGCACTGAAAAGAAGAAAACCGTCTGAACCCGCGTTTTTCGTCCGATTGAGACAAATAAAGACATTTTCGGAATCTACTCACTCGCCTGAACGCGACGGTGCTCTTAGAATTGCAAAATTCGCATTAGTTTAGGAGTTATGAGCGTTTAAAGCCAATCATTAAAAACCGAAAAATTCATCCCCCCCCCCGTTGAACTTTTCAAATTTCGACCGGACACCGAAACTTCTGAAAACTAGCGTCCTAACTCGACATTTTAAGCCGATTACAATGAAGATCATTTTTTTCTCTGGGGCATCGTTTTCTTAATTTCGCAAAAACATTCATAAAATACGCAATTTTAGCCCCAAAACCAACGTATATTGTTGCCGTTCTTCCTACGTTTTCCATACTTAATATACCAGTCGTAAATAAGAAACCATCAGAAGAGTACTCTTCATCTGCCGTGCAGATTTCAGCGGCGTAGTGTTAATAGTTCAGGAGATACAGCCAGTCAAGATGACCGTATTTTACAAATATTGAAAATGTACTAAAAGAGGGAAACCGTCTGTAAGCCGTATTCCTCCTCCGATTGAGACAAATGAGGACATTTTCTGAATCAACTCACTCTCTTGAACGCGACGGTGCTCTTAGAATTGCAATATTCGTTTTAGTTTAGGACATATGAGCGTTTAAAGCCAATCATTAAAAACCGAAAAATTCATAATCCGCCCCCCCCCCGTTGAACTTTTCAAATTTCGAGCGGACACCGAAACTTCTGAAAACTTGCGTCCTAACTCGAAATTTTATGCCGATTACAATGAAGATCATTTTTCTCTCTAAAGCATCGTTTTCTTAAATTCGCAAAAACATTCATAAAATACGCAATTTTAGCCCAAAAACCAACGTATATTGTTGCCGTTCTTCCAACGTTTCCCATACTTAAAATACCAGTCGCAAATACGAAACCATAAGAAGAGTACTCTTCATCTGCCGTGCAGATTTCAGCGGCGTAGGGTTAATAGTTCAGGAGATACAGCCAGTCAAAAATGACCGTATTTTACAAATATTGAAAATGTAATAAAAGAGGGAAACCGTCTGTAAGCCGTATTTCTCGTCCGATTGAGACAAATGAGGATATTTTCTGAATCTACTCACTCTCCTGAACGTGACGGCGCTCTTAGAATTGCTAAATTCTCATTAGTTTAGGAGATATAAGCGTTTAAAGCCAATCACCAAAAACCGAAAAATTCATAATACCCCCCCCCTGTTGAACTTTTCAAATTTCGATCGGACACCGAAACTTCTGAAAACTAGCGTCCTAACTCGAAATTTTATGCCGATTACAATGGTGAAGATCATTTTTCTCTCTGAGGCTTCGTTTTCTTTAAATTCGCAAAAAACTTCATAAAATACGCAATTTTAGCCCAAAAACCAACGTATATTGTTGCCGTTTTTACTACGTTTCCCATACTTAAAATACCAGTCGTAAATAAGAAACCATCAGAAGAGTACTCTTCATCTGCCGTGCAGATTTCAGCGGCGTAGGGTTATTAGTTCAGGAGATACAGCCAGTCAAAAATGACCGTATTTTAAAAATATTGAAAATGTAATAAAAGAGGGAAACCGTCTGTAAGTTGTATTTCTCGTCTGATTGAGACAAATGAGGACATTTTCTGAATCTACTCACTCTCCTGAACGCGACGGCGCTCTTAGAATTGCTAAAATCGCATTAGTTTAGGAGATATGAGCGTTTAAAGCCAATCATTAAAAACCGAAAAATTCATAATACCCCTGTTGAACTTTTCAAATTTCGATCGGACACCGAAACTTCTGAAAACTAGCGTCCTAACTCGAAATTTTATGCCGATTACAATGGTGAAGATCATTTTTCTCTCTGAGGCTTCGTTTTCTTTAAATTCGCAAAAAACTTCATAAAATACGCAATTTTAGCCCAAAAACCAACGTATATTGTTGCCGTTCTTCCAACGTTTCCCATACTTAAAATACCAGTCGTAAATAAGAAACCATCAGATGAGTACTCTTCATCTGCCGTGCAGATTTCAGCGGCGTAGGGTTAATAGTTCAGGAGATACAGCCAGTCAAAAATGACCGTATTTCAAAAATATTGAAAATGTAATAAAAGAGGGAAACCGTCTGTAAGTTGTATTTCTCGTCTGATTGAGACAAATGAGGACATTTTCTGAATCTACTCACTCTCCTGAACGCGACGGCGCTCTTAGAATTGCTAAATTCGCATTAGTTTAGGAGATATGAGCGTTTAAAGCCAATCATTAAAAACCGAAAAATTCATAATACCCCCCCTATTGAACTTTTCAAATTTCGATCGGACACCGAAACTTCTGAAAACTAGCGTCCTAACTCGAAATTTTATGCCGATTACAATGGTGAAGATCATTTTTCTTTCTGAGGCACCGTTTTCTTAAATTCGCAAAAACATTCATAAGATACGCAATTTTAGCCCAAAAACCAACGTATATTGTTGCCGTTCTTCCTACGTTTCCCATACTTAAAATACCAGTCGTCAATACGAAACCATCAGAAGAGTACTCTTCATCTGCCGTGCAGATTTCAGCGGCGTAGGGTTAATAGTTCAGGAGATACAGCCAGTCAAAAATGACCGTATTTTACAAATATTGAAAATGTAATAAAAGAGGGAAACCGTCTGTTAGTTGTATTTCTCGTCTGATTGAGACAAATATGGACATTTTCTGAATCTACTCACTCTCCTGAACGCGACGGCGCTCTTAGAATTGCTAAATTCGCATTAGTTTAGGAGATATAAGCGTTTAAAGCCAATCATTAAAAACTGAAAAATTCATAATACCCCCCCCTGTTGAACTTTTCAAATTTCGATCAGACACCGAAACTTCTGAAAACTAGCGTCCTAACTCGAAATTTAATGGCGATTACAATGGTGAAGATCATTTTTCTCTCTGAGGCATCGTTTTCTTAAATTCGCAAAAACACTCATAAAATGCGCAATTTTAGCCCAAAAACCAACGTATATTGTTGCCGTTTTTCCTACGTTTCCCATACTGAAAATACCAGTCGTAAATACGAAACCATCAGAAGAGTACTCTTCATCTGCCGTGCAGATTTCAGCGGCGTAGGTTTAATAGTTCAGGAGATACAGCCAGTCAAACACCGTATTTTACAAATATTGAAAATGTAATAAAAGAGGGAAACCGTCTGTAAACCGTATTTCTCGTCCGATTGAGACAAATGAGGATATTTTCTGAATCTACTAACTCTCCTGAACGCGACGGACTCTTAGAATTGCAAAATTCGCATTAGTTTAGGAGATATGAGCGTTTAAAGCCAATCATTAAAAACCGAAAAATTCATAATCCCCCCCCCCGTTGAACTTTTCAAATTTCGAGCGGACACCGAAACTTCTGAAAACTAGCGTCCTAACTCAAAATTTTATGCCGATTACAATGAAGATCATTTTTCTCTCTGAGGCATCGTTTTCTTAAATTCGCAAAAACATTCATAAAATACGCAATTTTAGCCCAAAAACCAACGTATATTGTTGCCGTTCTTCCAACGTTTCCCATACTTAAAATACCAGTCGTAAATATGAAACCATCAGAAGAGTACCTTTCATCTGCCGTGCAGATTTCAGCGGCGTAGGGTTAATAGTTCAGGAGATACAGCCAGTCAAAGATGACCGTATTTTACAAATATTGAAAATGTAATAAAAGAGGGAAACCGTCTGTAAGCCGTATTTCCCGTCCGATTGAGACAAATGAGGATATTTTCTGAATCTAATCACTTTCCTGAACGCGACGGCGCTCTTAGAATTGCAAAATTCGCATTATTTTAGAAGATATGAGCGTCTAAAACCAGTCCTAAAAAATCGGAAAATTCATAATACCCCCCCCCCCCGTTTGAAGTTTTTAAATTTCGACCGGACATCGAAAGTTTTGAAAACTCGCGTCCTAACTCGAAATTTAATGGCGATTACAATGGTGAAGATCATTTTTCTGTCTGAGGCTTCGTTTTCTTGAAATTCGCAAAAATATTGAAAATGCACTGAAAAGAAGAAAACCGTCTGAACCCGTGTTTTTCGTCCGATTGAGACAAATAAAGACATTTTCGGAATCTACTCACTCGCCTGAACGCGACGGTGCTCTTAGAATTGCAAAATTCGCATTAGTTTAGGAGATATGAGCGTTTAAACCAATCATTAAAAACCGAAAAATTCATTATAACCCCCCCTGTTAAACTTTTCAAATTTCGACCGGACACCGAAACTTCTGAAAACTAGCGAGCTAACTCGAAATTTAATGGCGATTACAATGGTGAAGATCATTTTTCTCTCTGAGGCATCGTTTTCTTAAATTCGCAAAAACACTCATAAAATGCGCAATTTTAGCCCAAAAACCAACGTATATTGTTGCCGTTCTTCCTACGTTTCCCATACTGAAAATACCAGTCGTAAATACGAAACCATCAGAAGAGTACTCTTCATCTGCCGTGCAGATTTCAGCGACGTAGGGTTAATAGTTCAGGAGATACAGCCCGTCAAGATGACCGTATTTTACAAATATTGAAAATGTACTAAAAGAGGGAAACCGTCTGTAAGCCGTATTTCTCGTCCCATTGAGACAAATGAAGACATTTTCTGAATCTACTCACTCTCGTGAACGCGACGGTGCTCTTAGAATTACAAAATTCGCATTAGTTTAGGAGATATGAGCGTTTGATGCCAATCATTAAAAACGGAAAAATTCATGATACCCCCACCCTGTTGAAATTTTCAAATTTCGAGCGGACACCGAAACTTCTGAAAACAAGCGTCCTAACTCGAAATTTTATGCCGATTACAATGGTGAAGATCATTTTTCTCTCTGAGGCTTCGTTTTCTTTAAATTCGCAAAAACGTTCATAAAATACGCAATTTTAGCCCAAAAACCAACGTATATTGTTGCCGTTCTTCCTACGTTTCCCATTCCTGAAATACCAGTCGTAAATACTAAACTATCAGAAGAGTACTCTTCATCTGCCGTGCAGATTTCAGCGGCGTAGTGTTAATAGTTCAGGAGATACAGCCACTCAAGATGACCGTATTTTACAAATATTGAAAATGTACTAAAAGAGGGAAACCGTCTGTAAGCCGTATTTCTCCTCCGATTGAGAAAAATGAGGACATTTTCTGAATCTACTCACTCTCCTGAACGCGACGGTGCTCTTAGAATTGCAATATTCGTATTAGTTTAGGACATATGAGCGTTTAAAGCCAATCATTAAAAACCGAAAAATTCATAATCCCCCCCCCCCGTTGAACTTTTCAAATTTCGATCGGACACCGAAACTTCTGAAAACTAGCGTCCTAACTCGAAATTTATGCCGATTACAATGAAGATCATTTTTCTCTCTGAGGCATCGTTTTCTTTTATTCGCAAAAACATTCATAAAATACGCAATTTTAGCCCAAAAACCAACGTATATTGTTGCCGTTCTTCCAACGTTTCCCATACTTAAAATACCAGTCGCAAATACGAAACCATCAGAAGAGTACTCTTCATCTGCCGTGCAGATTTCAGCGGCGTAGGGTTAATAGTTCAGGAGATACAGCCAGTCAAAGATGACCGTATTTTAAAAATATTGAAAATGTAATAAAAGAGGGAAACCGTCTGTAAACGGTATTTCTCGTCCGATTGAGACAAATGAGGATATTTTCTGAATCTACTCACTCTCCTGAACGTGACGGCGCTCTTAGAATTGCTAAATTCTCATTAGTTTAGGAGATATAAGCGTTTAAAGCCAATCACCAAAAACAGAAAAATTCATAATACCCCCCCCTGTTGAACTTTTCAAATTTCGATCGGACACCGAAACTTCTGAAAACTAGCGTCCTAACTCGAAATTTTATGCCGATTACAATGGTGAAGATCATTTTTCTCTCTGAGGCACCGTTTTCTTAAATTCGCAAAAACATTCATAAGATACGCAATTTTAGCCCAAAAAACAACGTATATTGTTGCCGTACTTCCTACGTTTCCCATACTTAAAATACCAGTCGTAAATACGAAACCATCAGAAGAGTACTCTTCATCTGCCGTGCAGATTTCAGCGGCGTAGGGTTAATAGTTCAGGAGATACAGCAAGTCAAAAATGACCGTATTTTACAAATATTGAAAATGTAATAAAAGAGGGAACCGTCTGTAAGCCGTATTTCTCGTCCGATTAAGACAAATGAGGACATTTTCTGAATCTACTCACTCTCCTGAACGCGACGGTGCTCTTAGAATTGCAAAATTCGCATTAGTTTAGGAGATATGAGCCTTTAAAGCCAATCATTAAAAACCCAAAAATTCATAATCCCCCCCTCCCCGTTGAACTTTTCAAATTTCGACCGGACACCGAAACTTCTGAAAAATAGCGTCCTAACTCGAAATTTTATGCCGATTACAATAAAGATCATTTTTCTCTCTGAGGCATCGTTTTCTTAATATCGCAAAAACATTCATAAAAAACGCAATTTTAGCCCAAAAACCAACGTATATTTTTGCCGTTCTTCCTACGTTTCCCATACTGAAAATACCAGTCGTAAATACGAAATCATCAGAAGAGTACTCTTCATCTGCCGTGCAGATTTCAGCGGCGTAGGGTTAATAGTTCAGGAGATACAGCCAGTCAAAGATGACCGTATTTTACAAATATTGAAAATGTAATAAAGGAGGGAAACCGTCTGTAAGCCGTATTTTACGTGCGATTGAGACGAATGGTGACATTTTCTGAATCTACTCACTCTCCTGAACCCGCCGGTGCTTTTAGAATTGGGAAATTCGCATTACTTTAGAAGATATGAGCGTTTAAAGCCAATCCAAAAAAATCGGAAATTTCGTAATACCCCCCCCCCCTGTTGAACTTTTCAAATTTCGACCGGACATCGAAACTCTTGAAAAGTCGCGTCCTAACTCTAAATTCAATGGCGATTACAATAGTGAAGATCATTTTTCTCTCCGAGGCTTCCTTTTCCATAAATTCGCAAAAGTATTGAAAATGCGCTGAAAAAAGAAAACCGTCTGTAAACCGTATTTTCCGTCCGATTGAGACGAATGGGGACATTTTCGGAATTTACTCACTCTCCTGAACCCGCCGGTGCTTTTAGAATTGCGAATTTCACATTACTTTAGAAAATATGAACGTTTAAAGCCAATCCAAAAAAATCGGAAAAATCGTAATACCCCCCCCTGTTGAACTTTTCAAATTTCGACCGGACATCGAAACTCTTGAAAAGTCGCGTCCTAACTCGAAATTTAATGGCGATTACAATGGTGAAGATCATTTTCCTCTCTGAGGCTTCCTTTTCCATAAATTCGCAAAAGTATTGAAAATGCGCTGAAAAAAAGAAAACCGTCTGTAAGCCGTATTTTTCGTCCGATTGAGACGAATGGGGACATTTTCTAAATCTACTCACTCTCTTGAACACGCCGGTGCTTTTAGAATTGCGAATTTCACATTACTTTAGAAGATATGAGGGTTTAAAGCCAATCCAAAAAAATCGGAATGATCGTAATACCCCCCCCCCCCATCTGTTGAACTTTTCAAATTTCGACCGGACATCGAAACTCATGAAAACTCGCGCCCTAACTCGAAATTTAATGGCGATTACAATGGTGAAGATCATTTTTCTCTCCGAGGCTTCCTTTTCTTAATATTCGCAAAAGTATTGAAAAAGCACCCAAAAGAAGAAACCCTTCTGTAAGCCGTATTTTCCGTCCGATTGAGACGAATGGGGACATTTTATGAATCTACTCACTCTCCTGAACGCGACGGTGCTCTTATAATTGGCATATTCGCATTAGTTTAGGACATATGAGCGTTTAAAGCCAATCATTAAAAACCGAAAAATTCATAATCCCCCCCCCCCCGTTGAACTTTTCAAATTTCGATCGGACACCGAAACTTCTGAAAACTAGCGTCCTAACTCGAAATTTTATGCCGATTACAATGAAGATCATTTTTCTCTCTGAGGCATCGTTTTCTTAAATTCGCAAAAACATTCATAAAATACGCAATTTTAGCCCAAAAACCAACGTTTATTGTTGCCGTTCTTTGAAAGTTTCCAATACCTAAAATACCAGTCGTAAATACGAAACCATCAGAAGAGTACTCTTCATCTGCTGTGCAGATTTCAGCGGCGTAGTGTTATTAGTTCAGGAGATACAGCCAGTCAAGATGACCGTATTTTACAATTATTGAAAATGTACTAAACGAGGGAAACCGTCTGTAAGCCGTATTTCTCGTCCGATTGAGACAAATGAGGACATTTTCTGAATCTACTCACCCTCCTGAACGCGACGGCGCTCTTAGAATTGCAAAATTCGCAATAGTTTAGAAGATATGAGCGTCTAAAACCAGTTCTAAAAAATCGGAAAGTTCATAATACTGTTCATAATAAAGTTCATAATAAAGTTCATAATACATAACCTGTTGAACTTGTCAAATTTCAACCGGACATCGAAACTTTTGAAAACTCGCGTCCTAACTCGAAATTTAATGGCGATTACAATGGTGAAGATCATTTTTCTCTCTGAGGCTTCGTTTTCTTGAAATTCGCCAAAATATTGAAAATGCACTGAAAAGAAGAAAACCGTCTGTATGCCGTATTTTTCGTCCAATTGCGGCAAATGAGGACATTTTCGGAATCTACTCACTCGCCTGAACGCCGCGCTTCTTTTACAATTGCAAAATTCGCATTAGTTTAGAAGATATGAGCGTTTAAAGCCAATCCTAAAAAACCGGAAAATTCATAATACCCCCCCCCGTTTGAACATTTTAAATTTCGACCGGACATCGAAACTTCTGAAAACTATAGTCCTAACTCGAAATTTAATGGCGATTACAATGGTGAAGATCATTTTTCTCTCTGAGGCTTCGTTTTCTTTAAATTCGCAAAAAAGGTTCATAAAATACGCTATTTTAGCCCAAAAACCAACGTATATTGTTGCCGTTCTTCCTACGTTTCCCATTCCTGAATTACCAGTCGTAAACATTAAACCATCAGAAGAGTACTCTTCATCTGCCGTGCAGATTTCAGCGGCGTAGTGTTAATAGTTCAGGAGATACAGCCACTCAAGATGACCGTATTTTACAAATATTGAAAATGTAATAAAAGAGGGAAACCGTCTGTAAGCCGTATTTCTCGTCCGATTGAGACAAATGATGACATTTTCTGAATCTACGCATTCTCCTGAACACGCCGGTGCTTTTAGAATTGCGAAATTCGTATTAGTTTAGAAGATATGAGCGTTTAAAGCCAATCCAAAAAAATCGGAAAGTTCGTAATACCCCCCCTGTTGAACTTTTCAAATTTCGACCGGACATCGAAACTCTTGAAAAGTCGCGTCCTAACTCGAAATTTAATGGCGATTACAATGGTGAAGATCATTTTTCTCTCCGAGGCTCCCTTTTCCATAAATTCGCAAAAGTATTGAAAATGCGCTGAAAAAAAAAACCGTCTTAAGCCGTATTTTCCGTCCGATTGAGACGAATGGGGACATTTTCGGACTCACTCTCCTGAAACGGTGCTTTTAGAATTGCGAAATTCGCAGTAGTTTAGAAGATATGAGCGTTTAAAGCCAATCCAAAAAATGAAAGTTCGTAATACCCCCCCTTTGAACTTTTCAAATTTCGACCGGACATCGAAACTCTTGAAAACTCGCGTCCTAACTCGAAATTCAATGGCGATTACAACGGTGAAGATCATTTTTCTCTCCGAGGCTCCCTTTTCCATAAATTCGCAAAAGTATTGAAAATGCGCTGAAAAAAAAAACCGTCTGTAAGCCATATTTTCCGTCCGATTGAGACGAATGGGGACATTTTCGGAATTAACTCACTCTCCTGAACCCGCCGGTGCTTTTAGAATTGCAAAATTCGCATTAGTTTAGAAGATATGAGCGTTTAAAGCCAATCCAAAAAATGAAAGTTCATAATACCCCCCCTTTTGAACTTTTCAAATTTCGACCGGACATCGAAACTCTTGAAAACTCGCGTCCTAACTCGAAATTCAATGGCGATTACAACGGTGAAGATTTTTCTCTCTGAGGCGTCGTTTTCTTTAAATTCGAAAAACGTTCATAAAATACGCACTTTTAGCCCAAAAACCAACGTATATTGTTGCCGGACTTCCTACGTTTCCCATACTTAAAATACCAGTCGTAAATACGAAACCATCAGAAGAGTACTCTTCATTTGCCGTGCAGATTTCAGCGGCGTAGGGTTAATAGTTCAGGAGATACATCCAGTCAAACACCGTATTTTACAAATATTGAAAATGTAATAAAAGAGGGAAACCGTCTGTAAGCCGTATTTCTCGTCCAATTCAGACAAATGAGGACATTTTCTGAAACTACTTACTCACCTGAACGCGACGGTGCTCTTAGAAATGCAAAATTTGCATTAGTTTAGGAGATATGAGCGTTTAAAGCCAATCCTGAAAAACGGAAGAATTCATGATACCCCCAACCTGTTGAACTTTTCAAATTTTGAGCGGACACCGAAACTTCTGAAAACAAGCGTCCTAACTCGAAATTTTATGCCGATTACAATGGTGAAGATCATTTTTCTCTCTGAGGCTTCGTTTTCTTTAAATTCGCAAAAACGTTCATAAAATACGCAATTTTAGCCCAAAAACCAACGTATATTGTTGCCGTTCTTCCTACGTTTCCCATTCCTGAAATACCAGTCGTAAACATTAAACCATCAGAAGAGTACTCTTCATCTGCCGTGCAGATTTCAGCGGCGTAGGGTTAATAGTTCAGGAGATACAGCCAGTCAAGTTGACCGTATTTTACAAATATTGAAAATGTAATAAAAGAGGGAAACCGTCTGTAAGCCGTATTTCTCGTCCGATTGAGACAAATGAGGACATTTTCTGAATCTACTCACTCTCCTGCACGCGACGGTGCTCTTATAATTGGCATATTCGCATTAGTTTAGGACATATGAGCGTTTAAAGCCAATCATTAAAAACCGAAAAATTCATAATCCCCCCCCCCCCGTTGAACTTTTCAAATTTCGATCGGACACCGAAACTTCTGAAAACTAGCGTCCTAACTCGAAATTTTATGCCGATTACAATGAAGATCATTTTTCTCTCTGAGGCATCGTTTTCTTAAATTCGCAAAAACATTCATAAAATACGCAATTTTAGCCCAAAAACCAACGTATATTGTTGCCGTTCTTCCAACGTTTCCCATACTTAAAACACCAGTCGTAAATACGAAACCATCAGAAGAGAACTTTTCATCTGCTGTGCAGATTTCAGCGGCGTAGGGTCAATAGTTCAGGAGATACAGCCAGTCAAAGATGACCGTATTTTACAAATATTGAAAATGTACTAAAAGAGGGAAACCACCTGTAAGCCGTATTTCTCGTCCGATTGAGACAAATGAGGACATTTTCTAAATCTACTCACTCTCCTGAACGCGACGGCGCTCTTAGAATTGCAAAATTCGCATTAGTTTAGAAGATATGAGCGTCTACAACCAGTCCTAAAAAATCGGAAAGTTCATAATACCCCCCCCCTGTTGAAATTGTCAACATTCGACCGGACACCGAAACTTCTAAAAACTAGCGTCCTAACTCGAAATTTTATGTCGATTACAATAAAGATCATTTCTTTCTCTGAGGCATCGTTTTCTTAATTTCGTAAAAACATTCATAAAAAACGCAATTTTAGCCCAAAAACCAACGTATATTTTTGCCGTTCTTCCTACGTTTCCCATACTTAAAATACCAGTCGTAAATACGAAATCATCAGAAGAGTACTCTTCATTTGCCGTGCAGATTTCAGCGGCGTAGTGTTAATAGTTCAGGAGAAACAGCCAGTCAAGGTGACCGTATTTTACAAATATTGAAAATGTACAAAAAGAGGGAAACCACCTGTAAGCCGTATTTCTTGTCCCATTGAGAAAAATGAGGACATTTTCTGAATCTACTCACTCTCCTGAACGCGACGGTGCTCTTAGAATTGCGAAATTCGCATTAGTTTAGAACATATGAGCGTTTAAAGCCAATCCAAAAAAATCGGAAAGTTCGTAATACCCCCCCCCTGTTGAACTTTTCAAATTTCGACCGGACATCGAAACTCTTGAAAAGTCGCGTCCTATTTTGAAATTTAATGGCGATTACAATGGTGAAGATCATTTTCCTCTCTGAGGCTTCCTTTTCCATAAATTCGCAAAAGTATTGAAAATGCGCTGAAAAGAACAAAACCGTCTCTAAGCCGTATTTTCCGCCAATTGAGACGAATAAAGACATTTTCTGAATCTACTCACTTTCCTGAACACGCTGGTGCTTTTAGAATTGCGAAATTCGCAGTACTTTAGAAGATATGAGCGTTTAAAGCCAATCCAAAAAAATCGGAAAGTTCGTAATACCCCCCCCCTGTTGAACTTTTCAAATTTCGACCGGACATCGAAACTCTTGAAAAGTCGCGTCCTAACTCGAAATTTAATGGCGATTACAATAGTAAAGATCATTTTTCTCTCCGAGGCTTCCTTTTCCATAAATTCGCAAAAGTATTGAAAATGCGCTGAAAAAAGAAAACCGTCTGTAAGCCGTATTTTCCGTCCGATTGAGACGAATGGGGACATTTTCGGAATTAACTCACTCTCCTGAACCCGCCGGTGCTTTTAGAATTGCAAAATTCGCATTAGTTTAGAAGATATGAGCGTTTAAATCCAATCCAAAAAAATCGGAAAGTTCATAATAACCCCCCTTTTGAACTTTTCAAATTTCGACCGGACATCGAAACTCTTGAAAACTCGCGTCCTAACTCGAAATTCAATGGCGATTACAATGGTGAAGATTTTTCTCTCTGAGGCGTCGTTTTCTTTAAATTCGAAAAACGTTCATAAAATACGCACTTTTAGCCCAAAAACCAACGTATATTGTTGCCGGACTTCCTACGTTTCCCATACTTAAAATACCAGTCGTAAATACGAAACCATCAGAAGAGTACTCTTCATCTGCCGTGCACATTTCACCGGCGTAGGGTTAACAGTTCAGGAGATACAGCCAGTCAAAAATGAACGTATTTTACAAATATTGAAAATGTAATAAAAGAGGGAAACCGTCTGTAAGCCGTAATTCTCGTCCGATTGAGACAAATGAGGACATTTCTTGAATTTTCTCACTCTCGTAAACGCGACGGTGCTCTTAGAATTGCAAAATTCGCTTTAGTTTAGGAGATATGAGCGTTTAAAGCCAATACTGAAAAACGTAAAAATTCATGATACCCCCCCCTGTTGAACTTTTCAAATTTCGACCGGACATCGAAACTCTTGAAAAGTCGCGTCCTTACTCGAAATTTAATGGCGATTACAATAGTGAAGATCATTTTTCTCTCCGAGGCTTCCTTTTCCATAAATTCGCAAAAGTATTGAAAATGCGCTGAAAAAAGAAAACCGTCTGTAAACCGTATTTTCCGTCCGATTGAGACGAATGGGGACATTTTCGGAATTTACTCACTCTCCTGAACTCGCCGGTGCTTTTAGAATTGCGAATTTCACATTACTTTAGAAGATATGAATGTTTAAAGCCAATCCAAAAAAATCGGAAAAATCGTAATACCCACCCCTGTTGAACTTTTCAAATTTCGACCGGACATCGAAACTCTTGAAAAGTCGCGTCCTAACTCGAAATTTAATGGCGATTACAATGGTGAAGATCATTTTTCTCTCTGAGGCTTCCTTTTCCATAAATTCGCAAAAGTATTCAAAATGCGCTGAAAAGAAGAAAACCGTCTGTAAGTCGTATTTTCCGTCCGATGGAGACGAATGGGGACATTTTCTGAATCTACTCACTCTCCTGAACACGCCGGAGCTTTTAGAATTGCGAAATTCGCATTACTTTAGAAGATATGAGCGTTTAAACCAATCCAAAAAAATCGGAAAGTTCGTAATACCCCCCCTCGTTGAACTTTTCAAATTTCGACCGGACATCGAAACTCTTGAAAAGTCGCGTCCTAACTCGAAATTTAATGGCGATTACAATGGTGAAGATCATTTTCCTCTCTGAGGCTTACTTTTCCATAAATTCGCAAAAGTATTGAAAATGCGCTGAAAAGAAGAAAACCGTCTCTAAGCCGTATTTTCCGTCAATTGAGACGAATGGAGACATTTTCTGTATCTACTCACTCTCCTCAACACGCCGGTGCTTTTAGAATTGCGAAATTCGCATTACTTTAGAAGATATGAGCGTTTAAAGCCAATCCAAAAAAATCGGAATGTTCGTAATACCCACCCCTGTTGAACTTTTCAAATTTCGACCGGACATCGAAACTCTTGAAAAGTCGCGTCCTAACTCGAAATTTAATGGCGATTACAATGGTGAAGATCATTTTTCTTTCCGTGGCTTCCTTTTCTTTATATTCGCAAAAGTATTGAAATAGCACCCAAAAGAAGAAACCCTTCTGTAAGCCGTATTTTCCGTCCGATTGAGACGAATGGGGACATTTTCGGAATTTACTCACTCTCCTGAACCCGCCGGTGCTTTTAGCATTGCGAAATTCGCTTTAGTTTAGAAGATATGAGCGTTTAAAGCCAATCCAAAAAAATCGGAACGTTCGTAATACCCCCCCTGTTGAACTTTTCAAATTTCGACCGGACATCGAAACTCTTGAAAAGTCGCGTTCTAACTCGAAATTTAATGGCGATTACAATGGTGAAGATCATTTTTCTCTCCGAGACTTCCTTTTCCATAAATTCGCAAAAGTATTTAAAATGCGCTGAAAAGAAGAAAACCGTCTGTAAGCTGTATTTTTCGTCCAATTGAGACATATGAGGACATTTTCTGAATCTACTTACTCACCTGAACGCGACGGTGCTCTTAGAAATGCAAAATTCGCATTAGTTTAGGAGATATGAGCGTTTAAAGCCAATCATTAAAAACCGAAAAATTCATTATACCCCCCCCCTGTTGAACTTTTCAAATTTCGATCGGACACCGAAACTTCTGAAAACTAGCGTCCTAACTCGAAATTTTATGCCGATTACAATGGTGAAGATAATTTTTCTCTCTGAGGCACCGTTTTCTTAAATTCGCAAAAAAATTCATAAGATACGCAATTTAAGCCCAAAAAACAACGTATATTGTTGCCGTTCTTCCTACGTTTCCCATACTGAAAATACCAGTCGTAAATACGAAACCATCAGAAGAGTACTCTTCATCTGCCATGCAGATTTTAGCGGCGTAGGGTTAATAGTTCAGGAGATACAGCCAGTCAAGATCACCGTATTTTACAAATATTGAAAATGTACTAAAAGAGGGAAACCGTCTGTAAGCCGTATTTCTCGTCCCATTGAGACAAATGAGGACATGTTCTGAAACTACTCACTCTCGTGAACGCGACGGTGCTCTTAGAATTGCAAAATTCGCATTAGTTTAGGAGATATGAGCGTTTGAAACCAATCATTAAAAACGGAAAAATTCATGATACCCCACCCTGTTGAACTTATCAAATTTCGAGCGGACACCGAAACTTCTGAAAACAAGCGTCCTAACTCGAAATTTTATGCCGATTACAATGGTGAAGATCATTTTTCTCTCTGAGGCTTCGTTTTCTTTAAATTCGCAAAAACGTTCATAAAATACGCAATTTTAGCCCAAAAACCAACGTATATTGTTGCCGTTCTTCCAACGTTTCCCATACTTAAAATACCAGTCGTAAATACGAAACCATCAGAAGAGTACTCTTCATCTGCTGTGCAGATTTCAGCGGCGTAGTGTTAATAGTTCAGGAGATACAGCCAGTCAAGATGACCGTATTTTACAATTATTGAAAATGTACTAAAAGAGGGAAACCGTCTGTAAGCCGTATTTCTCGTCCGATTGAGACAAATGAGGACATTTTCTGAATCTACTCACTCTCCTGAACGCGACGGCGCTCTTAGAATTGCAAAATTCGCATTAGTTTAGAAGATATGAGCGTCTAAAACCAAATCTAAAAAATCGGAAAGTTCATAATACTGTTCATAATAATGTGCATAATAAAGTTCATAATACATAACCTGTTGAACTTGTCAAATTTCGACCGGACATCGAAACTTTTGAAAACTCGCGCCCTAACTCGAAATTTAATGGCGAAGATCATTTTTCTCTCTGAGGCTTCGTTTTCTTGAAATTCGCCAAAATATTGAAAATGCACTGAAAAGAAGAAAACCGTCTGTATGCCGTATTTTTCGTATAATTGCGGCAAATGAGGACATTTTCGGAATCTACTCACTCGCCTGAACGCCGCGCTTCTTTTACAATTGCAAAATTCGCATTAGTTTAGAAGATATGAGCGTTTAAAGCCAATCCTAAAAAACCGGAAAATTCATAATACCCCCCCCCCGTTTGAACATTTTAAATTTCGACCGGACATCGAAACTTTTGAAAATTTGCGTCCTAACTCGAAATTTAATGGCGATTACAATGGTGAAGATCATTTTTCTCTCTGAGGCTTCGTTTTCTTGAAATTCGCAAAAATATTGAAAATGCACTAAAAAGAAGAAAACCGTCTGAACCCGTGTTTTTCGTCCGATTGAGACAAATAAAGACATTTTCGGAATCTACTCACTCGCCTGAACGCCGCGGTTCTTATAGAATTGCAAAACTCGCATTAGTTTAGAAGATTGGAGCGTTTAAAGCCAATCCTAAAAAACCGGAAAATTCATAATCCCCCCCCCCGTTTGAACTTTTTAAATTTCGACCGGACATCGAAAGTTTTGAAAACTCGCGTCCTAACTCGAAATTTAATGGCGATTACAATGGTGAAAATCATTTTCTCTCTGAGGCTTCGTTTTCTTGAAATTCGCAAAAATATTGAAAATGCACTGAAAAGAAGAAAACCGTCTGAACCCGTGTTTTTCGTCCGATTGAGACAAATAAAGACATTTTCGGAATCTACTCACTCGCCTGAACGCGACGGTGCTCTTAGAATTGCAAAATTTACATTAGTTTAGGAGATATGAGCGTTTAAAGCCAATCCTGAAAAACGGAAAAATGCATGATCCCCCCACCCTGTTGAACTTTTCAAATTTCGAGCGGACACCGAAACTTCTGAAAACAAGCGTCCTAACTCGAAATTTTATGCCGATTACAATGGTGAAGATCATTTTTCTCTCTGAGGCACCGTTTTCTTTAAATTCGCAAAAAGGTTCATAAAATACGCAATTTTAGCCCAAAAACCAACGTATATTGTTGCCGTTCTTCCTACGTTTCCCATACTTAAAATACCAGTCGTAAATACGAAACCATCAGAAGAGTACTCTTCATCTGCCGTGCAGATTTCAGCGGCGTAGGGTTAATAGTTCAGGAGATACAGCCAGTCAAACACCGTATTTTACAAATATTGAAAATGTACTAAAAGAGGGAAACCGTCTGTAAGCCGTATTTCTCGTCCGATTGAGACAAATGAGGACATTTTCTGAATCTACTCACTCTCCTGAACGCCACGGTGCTCTTGGAATTGCAAAATTCACATTAGTTTAGGAGATATGAGCGTTCAAAGCCAATCATTAAAAACCGAAAAATTCATAATCCCCCCCCCCCTGTTGAACTTTTCAAATTTCGACCGGACACCGAAACTTCTGAAAACTAGCGTCCTAACTCAAAATTTTATGCCGATTACAATGAAGATCATTTTTCTCTCTGAGGCATCGTTTTCTTAAATTCGCAAAAACATTCATAAAATACGCAATTTTAGCCCAAAAACAAACGTATATTGTTGCCGTTCTTCCTACGTTTCCCATTCCTGAAATACCAGTCGTAAACATTAATCCATCAGAAGAGTACTTTTCATCTGCTGTGCAGATTTCAGCGGCGTAGTGTTAATAGTTAAGGAGATACAGTCAGTCAAGGTGACCGTATTTTACAATTATTGAAAATGTACTAAAAGAGGGAAACCGTCTGTAAGCCGTATTTCTCGTCCGATTGAGACAAATGAGGACATTTTCTGAATCTACTTACTCTCCTAAACGCGACGGCGCTCTTAGAATTGCAAAATTCGCATTAGTTTAGAAGATATAAGCGTCTACAACCAGTCCTAAAAAATCGGAAAGATCATAATACCCCCCCTGTTGAACTTGTC
The DNA here is from genome assembly GCA_011170035.1 of Teleogryllus occipitalis. NCBI lineage: Eukaryota > Metazoa > Arthropoda > Insecta > Orthoptera > Gryllidae > Teleogryllus > Teleogryllus occipitalis. Next base: position 364,643 of record BLKR01000853.1, on the reverse strand, counting down.
AACATTCGACCGGACACCGAAACTTCTAAAAACTAGCGTCCTAACTCGAAATTTTATGCCGATTACAATGAAGATCATTTTCCTCTCTGAGGCATCGTTTTCTTAATTTCGCAAAAACATTCATAAAATACGCAATTTTAGCCCAAAAACCAACGTATATTGTTGCCGTTCTTCCTACGTTTCCCATACTTCAAATACCAGTCGTAAATACGAAACCATCAGAAGAGTACTCTTCATCTGCCGTGCAAATTTCAGCGGCGTAGGGTTAATAGTTCAGGAGATACAGCCAGTCAAACACCGTATTTTACAAATATTGAAAATGTAATAAAAGAGGGAAACCGTCTGTAAGCCGTATTTCTCGTCCGATTGAGACAGATGAGGACATTTTCTGAATCTACTCACTCTCCGGAACGCGACGGTGCTCTTAGAAATGCAAAATTCGCATTAGTTTAGGAGATATGAGCGTTTAAAGCCAATCCTGAAAAACGGAAAAATTCATGATACCCCCCCCGCCTGTTGAACTTTTCAAATTTCGAGCGGACACCGAAACTTCTGAAAACTAGCGTCCTAACTCGAAATTTTATGCCGCTCACAATGGTGAATATCATTTTTCTCTCTGAGGCTTCGTTTTTTTTTTAAATTCGCAGAAACGTTCATAAAATACGCAATTTTAGCCCCAAAAACCAACGTATATTGTTGCCGTTCTTCCTACGTTTCCCATTCCTGAAATACCAGTCGTAAATACTAAACCATCAGAAGAGTACTTTTCATCTGCCGTGCAGATTTCAGCGGCGTAGTGTTAATAGTTCAGGAGATACAGCCAGTCAAGATGACCGTATTTTACAAATATTGAAAATGTAATAAAAGAGGGAAACCGTCTGTTAGTTGTATTTCTCGTCTGATTGAGACAAATATGGACATTTTCTGAATCTACTCACTCTCCTGAACGCGACGGCGCTCTTAGAATTGCTAAATTCGCATTAGTTTAGGAGATATGAGCGTTTAAAGCCAATCCTAAAAAACGGAAAATTTCATGATACCCCCAACCTGTTGAACTTTTCAAATTTCGACCGGACACCGAAACTTCTGAAAACTAGCGTCCTAACTCGAAATTTTATGCCGATTACAATGGTGAAGATCATTTTTCTCTCTGAGGCACCGTTCTCTTGAAATTCGCAAAAACATTCATAAAATACGCAATTTTAGCCCAAAAACCAACGTATATTTTTGCCGTTCTTCCTACGTTTCCCATTCCTGAAATACCAGTCGTAAATACTAAACCATCAGAAGAGTACTTTTCATCTGCCGTGCAGATTTAAGCGGCGTAGGGTTAATAGTTCAGGAGATACAGCCAGTCAAAGATGACCGTATTTTACAAATATTGAAAATGTAATAAAAGAGGAAAACCGTCTGTAACCTGTATTTCTCGTCCGATTGAGACAAATGAGGACATTTTCTGAATCTACTCACTCTCCTGAACGCGACGGTGCTCTTAGAATTGCTAAATTCGCATTAGTTTAGGAGATATGAGCGTTCAAAGCCAATCATTAAAAACCGAAAAATTCATAATCCCCCCCCCGTTGAACTTTTCAAATTTCGACCGGACACCGAAACTTCTGAAAACTAGCGTCCTAACTCGAAATTTTATGCCGATTACAATGAAGATCATTTTTCTCTCTGAGGCATCGTTTTCTTAATTTCGCAAAAACATTCATAAAAAACGCAATTTTAGCCCAAAAACCAACGTATATTGTTGCCGTTCTTCCAACGTTTCCCATACTTAAAATACCAGTCGTAAATACGAAACCATCAGAAGAGTACTCTTCATCTGCTGTGCAGATTTCAGCGGCGTAGTGTTAATAGTTCAGGAGATACAGCCAGTCAAGATGACGGTATTTTACAATTATTGAAAATGTACTAAAAGAGGGAAACCGTCTGTAAGCCGTATTTCTCGTCCGATTGAGACAAATGAGGACATTTTCTGAATCTACTCACTCTCCTGAACGCGACGGCGCACTTAGATTGCAAAATTCGCAATAGTTTAGAAGATATGAGCGTCTAAAACCAGTCCTAAAAAATCGTAAAGTTCATAATACCCCCCCCCTGTTGAACTTGTCAACTTTCGACCGGACATCGAAACTTTTGAAAACTCGCGTCCTAACTCGAAATTTAATGGCGATTACAATGGTGAAGATCATTTTTCTCTCTGAGGCTTCGTTTTCTTTAAATTCGCAAAAGTATTGAAAATGCACTGAAAAAAGAAAAGCGTCTGTACGCCGTATTTTTCAACCGATTTAGACAAATGAGGACATTTTCGGAATCTACACACTCGCCTGAACGCCGCGGTTCTTTTAGAATTGCAAAATTCGCATTACTTTAGAAGATATGAGCGTTTAAAATCAATCCTAAAAAATCGGAAAATTCATAATACCCCCCCTGTTGAACTTTTCAAATTTCGAGCGGACACCGAAACTTCTGAAAACTAGCGTCCTAACTCGAAATTTTATAAGAAGAAATATAAGAACGTCAAATATAAGACGTTCTTATAAGAACGTCACCAACACCCAATCAGAATTTCCACAATTCGAAATTTTATGCCGATTACAATGGTGAAGATCATTTTTCTCTCTGAGGCATCGTTTTCTTAAATTCGCAAAAACACTCATAAAATGCGCAATTTTAGCCCAAAAACCAACGTATATTGTTGCCGTTCTTCCTACGTTTCCCATACTGAAAATACCAGTCGTAAATACGAAACCATCAGAAGAGTACTCTTCATCTGCCGTGCAGATTTCAGCGGCGTAGGGTTAATAGTTCAGGAGATACAGCCAGTCAAGATGACCGTATTTTACAAATATTGAAAATGTACTAAAAGAGGGAAACCGTCTGTAAGCCGTATTTCTCGTCCGATTGAGACAAATGAGGACATTTTCTGAATCTACTCACTCTCCGTGAACGCGACGGTGCTCTTAGAATTGCAAAATTCGCATTAGTTTAGGAGATATGAGCGTTTGAAGCCAATCATTAAAAACGGAAAAATTCATGATACCCCCACCCTGTTGAACTTTTCAAATTTCGAGCGGACACCGAAACTTCTGAAAACAAGCGTCCTAACTCGAAATTTTATGCCGATTACAATGGTGAAGATCATTTTTCTCTCTGAGGCTTCGTTTTCTTTAAATTCGCAAAAACGTTCATAAAATACGCAATTTTAGCCCAAAAACCAACGTATATTGTTGCCGTTCTTCCTACGTTTCCCATACTTAAAATACCAGTCGTAAATACGAAACCATCAGAAGAGTACTCTTCATTTGCCGTGCAGATTTCCGCGGCGTAGGGTTAATAGTTCAGGAGATACAGCCAGTCAAAAATGACCGTATTTTACAAATATTGAAAATGTACTAAAAGATGGAAACCGTCTGTAAGCCGTATTTCTCGTCCGATTGAGACAAATGAGGACATTTTCTGAATCTACCCACTCTCCTGAACGCGACGGTGCTCTTAGAATTGCAAAATTCGCATTAGTTTAGGAGATATGAGCGTTTAAAGCCAATCCTGAAAAACGGAAAAATTCATGATACCCTCCCCCTGTTGAACTTTTCAAATTTCGACCGGACACCGAAACTTCTGAAAACTAGCTTCCTAACTCGAAATTTTTTGCCGATTACAATGGTGAAGATCATTTTTCTCTCTGAGGCTTCGTTTTTTTTAAATTCGCAAAAACGTTCATAAAATACGCAATTTTAGCCCAAAAATTAACGTATATTGTTGCCGTTCTTCCTACGTTTCCCATACTTAAAATACCAGTCGTAAATACGAAACCATCAGAAGAGTACTCTTCATCTGCCGTGCAGATTTCAGCGGCGTAGGGTTAATAGTTCAGGAGATACAGCCAGTCAAAGACCGTATTTTACAAATATTGAAAATGTACTAAAAGAGGGAAACCGTCTGTAAGCCGTATTTCTCGTCCGATTGAGACAAATGAGGACATTTTCGGAATCTACTCACTCTCCTGAACGCCGCGGTTCTTTTAGAATTGCAAAATTCGCATTAGTTTAGAAGATATGAGCGTTTAAAGCCAATCCTAAAAAATCGGAAAATTCATAATACCCCCCCCCTGTTGAACTTTTCAAATTTCGACCGGACATCGAAACTTTTGAAAACTCGCGTCCTAACTCGAAATTTAATGGCGATTACAATGGTGAAGATCATTTTTCTCTCTGAGGCTTCGTTTTCTTGAAATTCGCAAAAATATTGAAAATGCACTGAAAAGAAGAAAACCGTCTGTAAGCCGTGTTTTTCGTCCGATTGAGACAAATGAGGACATTTTCGGAATCTACTCACTCGCCTGAACGCCACGGTGCTTTTTGAATTGCAAAATTCGCATTAGTTTAGAAGATATGAGCGTTTAAAGCCAATCCTAAAAAATCGGAAAATTCATAATACCGCCCCCCCCCGCTTTTGAACTAGTCTTTTGACTCCCAATATATCCCGCGCGAGAGCTAACTTGTGCAGTTTTGTGGACGCACGAACTGCAATGTACGATCACGCCACTGCGGTGCGACCATTCCAACCCTTACGGGCATCTACGGCCAATCCTGCAACATGCAAAAGAAAGAAACAGATCAAAAAGGTATTATCCAACTGGCGCGCGCATTGCGTGGGCAGTGATTCAAAGCTAATGTTTTAAGCTTCATTTCACTGTTTTAGATTTCTCTTACTCCAGGAACTGCTTATGTGGCTTATACTTCGCCCATTTATCGGGATCGTATGATGCGACGTCAGAAATGAGTGTTTTCCGAGTTAGCTGCTTTTTCAACAAGATGTGTAGTAATGCTTTTTAGGTGATCTTTAAGCAGTGGCATTGAAATATCGCGATGCAAATCTCTTATAAGAGTGTGCCTGGGGGCGCAGAGGGCGGCCCTTAGGCATCCCGCGCGAGCGCAGACGACGCTGCGTTATGTACCCTCAGGGCTCGCCCCTCCCCTCGGCGTTTCCATGCTGTCGGGTGTCCAGGAGGCTCGACGATCAGCCTTCTCCAGGGGTCTTGCACAATCATCCACGACTCGCCAGCAACCTTTCTCAGTAGTTTATTTCAGAGCGGTGCTTTCCTGACGCCCACTCCTCCCTGGCGTTCCTCTGTTCAGCGCAGGTGCGCCTCCGGCGTCGTCTCCACGGTGCCAGGCAGCCAAATCTGGGATAAGCATACCCACGGCCCCCTTCCCCGACAGCGTCCGGCTCAGGCCGCGTCGGGTGCAACGGTTTCCTCCGGCCCGACGGACTCAAAAGCGTTGCCAAGGCGCTACAGTACTTTGCATAAACATTCAGAGCATTCATTGCAGCGATATTCACGTCAGCTTAGGTCAGAAATTGAACCGCGACTGGTCACGTGGATTACTATTGCAATCTAAGCTGTTTCCGGTGCTTATCAGTACCGCTGCAGTTCTCACTCGTCATATTTCGCTATAATTCAATAGCTGAGGCCCTCTATGAAAGGTACTGAAAAGTCCGTACCAGAAGTTTGTCGACTTGTGCTGTAAACAGCAAATGAATAACACCGGATTACATTAGTAATCCACGCGACCACTGAAGGGTTAACGTGAAGTCGCCTCAGAAACAGCGACAGGTCGCCCCGCGGGAGCGCTCTGGAGCGTGCTGACTCCAGTAACAAAAGTTCCGGGTCTCCGTGCAGGTCGCCCCGCGCCTCACCGGAATAATTTGAACGTTTTACAGTCTTAAAGGGACTTTAATTAAGAACGTGTGTGAAAAACGTATAAACGTAAAACGCATAACTGAAATAATTTAGCACGGGAATTATAGAGAGATTAATCCGGGACATGCTACAAAAATGTATAAAGTGGAAAACGTGTGAGAACCTGTATAAACGTGGAAAACGTGTGTTTTATTTTTTCACAGTATAAAATAAATTTACTAATACATAATTCTTAGGAATAATTATTATTGTTTCGAATATTTTTTAGTTCTGTACAATTGCATGAGAAGATCATGGGTGCCTTGGTTACTGCTTCTTCTGGAATCATCCATGAACTAGATGGAGAGATTTATTTATTTTACGTCAAAAAACAGTTAAAACTGGGTAAACTGCTGGCCAGCTAAAAAGCCCAACTAACGGGACAACTTTTGAAAAATGTTACTGTCGGATGAGAACATACATTTATACTCGATTTAGGGTAGTTTCGTTTCGTTTTATGTTGGCAAAAGTTGTTGCCAACCGTCACACAAATACCCTGTATATATTACCTTCAAGCGGTAGGGACATTTTTTTAAATTTAAATTTGCAATGAAACAATGACTACTTCCGTAGATTCCGCCAACATACAAAGCCATCCAAGTGAAGTTGTATTAATTTACGAGTGTTGCTAAAGGATTTGCATTTTGCTTTTTGGTACTCTTCGTTCTTTGCGTTTTATTGTTCAATTTATTTATTTAGTAGTACTAGGTGTTTTTGAGTTTTATTTATTATTTTCCAATTGTTTTCTTTAGTAATAATAATAAAGTTAATTGAAATAGTTTTAATAGTTCATTGTTTGTTGTCGTTAATTGTTTCCCTTTAGTATTTCTTGTTTTGAATTAATTATATTTTTATTATTTTTTCTCAATTCATTTCATTTATAACTGGAAAATAATAAATAGCCCCACTCTTTCTCAGACTTCAACATGTGCTGCACCATGTTATTTGGCGAGATGTCCTGGTCTAACTCGCTGTTTAGCTGGATCCTCCGACTATCCCAAGCTCCGCACTCGAATATCGTGTGCCTTACGTCGTCGTTTACTTGTCCACAAAACACGCAATTCGAGTCGTTTGCTCTTCTGAACCTGAACAGGTAGGACTTGAAGCAGCCGTGCCCAGAGAGCACCTGTGTGAGGTAGAAGTTTACCTCCCCATGACCTCTATTGAACCATGGTTCGATGTGTGGTATTAGTTCATATGTCCATCTACCATTTGTTTCTTTCTCCCATCTCTCCTGCCATGCTGACAGGAGAGACGTGCGTGCCCTCTCTTTTATGTCTTCTTTCAGCTTGCGTAGAGGTCCCGTGCAGATGTCAGTGACTCCCTTCGCTTCGTTATAAACGACCTTCCTTTCTCTTGCCAGAAGGTCTATAGGAGGAACTCTGGCCAGAACCCCTACGGCGCTGTCGGAGACCGTGCGGTAGGCTGACGTTATTCTTAATGCTACCCTTCTTTGTGCTTGTGCGACCTTGCATCTCATGGAGGCTTTCGCGAGTCTGTCCGCCCACACTGGGGCTGCATACAGCATTTGTGATTGGACAGCACAAGCAACCAGCCTCCGTTTCGCCTCTCGAGGGCCTCCCACATTTGGCATTAGCCTGGAGATATTGGCCCCAGTCCTCATTGCCTTATCGGCGATCTTGTTGATGTGAGGCCCAAAGTTGAGCCTGTGGTCAATCTCGACTCCCAAGTAAGTTAAATGTCTCCAGTTGATAATCTCGTCACCCACTTGAATAATTGGGGAACGGAAAGATCTCCGGTCCGTAACCAACACAGCTTCGGTCTTCTCTACAGCCATATGTAGAAGTCTTCTGTCAAGCCACCTTTTCACCCTACAGTGTGTTTCATTTACTTTCATCTCTAGTAAGTCGATGTTTTTACTATGACAGATGATAAGAGTGTCATCTGCGTACCCTATAAGTTGGGTATCTGAGGGAGTGTCCATGTGGAGTAGATTGTCGTACATGACATTCCACAAAAATGGACCCAACCTAGAGCCCTGGGGCACCCCACAAGTTACTTCTTCCTCTATTACAAATGTGTCCCTATAGACAATACTCCGCTCGTGAAGGTAGTCTTCGATCAGTCTCAAGAGGTATTCGGGGACCTTCTTATCTATCAATGCCTCAATGATATCTTTCCATCTGGCGGTATTGAAAGCATTTCTGATATCAATGGCAACCAACGCACAGAATCCTTTCTTCCCTTCACCTCTTGTGGCTGACTCCGCAATCCTAACCACCTCAAGAATGGCGTCCGTTGTCGACCGTCCTTTCCGGAAGCCGTATTGTGTAGGTGACAAATCTATCCCTGCCGCCAAGTGCTTCTCAAGTCTTGAGAGGATTAGCCCTTCAAGTAATTTGCCCATGGTATCCAAGAGGCAGAGCGGCCTGTAAGACGAAGTCTGATCTATTGGCTTGATACCCTTCCGAAGAAGAATAAGTTTCTGTTTCTTCCACCGCCTGTGGAATGTGCCCTCCCTAAGGCAGCAATTGAACAAAGATAACAGGCAGTCAGGATACATCTCTACAACAATCTTGAGCATATCATTCGGGATTCCGTCTATACCCGGCGCTTTCCCACACTTTATCGTTGATGCAGCATTCCGCAGTTCATTCAATGTGAACAAATCTTTTTCGTCAAGGGAAAAGTCCTTCGGTCTTTCTCTTACCCAGCGATTCCTTGTAGGAAAAAGATCGCATATTATTTCCCTCACCCAACGTGGATCATCTAGGCCAGGTGTCTTCCAGTCAACCTTGAGCTTCTTGGCCACAATTTTGTAGGCCAGGCCCCAAGGATCTTTGTCAATATCTTCTAAAAGCATCTTCCAGCATCTGGCTTTGCTTCTTTTAATTTCGTTTTTGAGTAGCTTACGACAACTCACAGATCTCTAAGAAAAGGATTAGTCTTGGCTCTCGTCGCTAATCTTCGCGCCTTGATACAGTTCTTGCGCAACTCCGCTATTTCAGACGTCCACCAATAGACTTGAGGTTTACTCCTAAGCCCTCTGCGTCTGGGCATCGATGCATTACACGCAGCTATCACTGTCTCTCTGGTTTCCCGAGCTATTCCTTCGAGGGAATCCGTACTTCTCATCCAGCCCATGGTCCTCATCAGCCTAGATTCCTCCAGGGAGGCTTTGGCCTTATCTACATTCAGCTTCTTTACATTCCAAGGTGCTCTGCCTTTGTTATATCGAGCCACCTCAGGGTAACATTTCTCATTAGTAGCGTAGGAAAACCCAATATACAGGTGGTCGCTGAGCGACTCCTCCTCCAGTACTTGCCAGTCCTTAACACTTCTGCTCAGCTTTGCGGAGCCTATGGAAATATCCAGGATAGAGGAGGCATTGCCACGTTGGAAAGTATACTTATCACCGTTGTTTAAAATAACTAAGTCATTTCTTGCAACAAACTCGCAGACTATAACTCCTCTCTTATCTGACCTCGTCTCCCCCCATTCTGGCGATTTACTATTGAAATCGCCTCCTATAAGTACTTCGCCTTTTGCTTCAAGCTCGTCGATATCCTTCTTATATTTCTCAAGCTGTTCGTTCGGAGAGAAGTAACAACTGTAAATCCTAACGTTATTCACCTCCACCCAGACGAAACCAAACTTCGTCCGCTTGGATTCTTGTACACAAAGCTTCTTGTTAAGGATTATTATACCTGCTCTTCTTGAGGAGTCCTGGTACCACGTAGCTGCGTCAGATGTATCAAATTGTTCGCTATCAACAGGTCAGCCCTTCTCTCAGCTGCGACCTGAGTTAGGAGGTCTTGCGCCTGCTTACTTTTCCTCAGGTTAATCTGGATAACCCTGAGCATACTTTTTCTTGTTTTTGTTACGAGCAGCGATAAAAGAAGTACATTATTATTATTATTATTATTATTATTATTATTATTATTATTATTATTATTATTATTATTATTATTATTATTATTATTATTATTATTATTATATTATTATTAATATTATTATTATTATTATTATTATTATTATTATTGTTGTTGTTATTATTGTTATTATTGTTATTATTATTATTATTGTTATTATTATTATTATTATTATTATTATTATTATTATTATTATTATTATTATTAGGGAGCGCATTTCTATGATTTTGCATATTTGTGTCTATTGCTTCAGGGCATAGCTAAATGAAATTCCTTGACATGTGGTTAAAATTGGATGCTATGTAGATTAATATGTTAGTACATATTTGGCAAATTTTTCCTGTTGGTGCATATTCATATAATAATAATAAGAGCATATTTTTATGCTCCAATATTTATTTTGTTAAAAATAATAATCTCTAAACCATTCCCAACCATTCTAACTTATCTCTAAACCATTCCTTGTTTTCATAGAATCTATTTATTTGGGAGCAGTCATTGAGTAGAAAAAGCTTGTCACAATGTTTTTTCTTTTCTAAAGACAATAAATTACTTGTGCAAATGTAGGATGTTTCTTGATATATTTTTTATACCAAGCAGAAAAAATGAAACAACACAAACAATGTACTTCATGAAGGTGCATAATTACTTCAATTATTTCTCCTGAGAATTGAGCTAGGTTATATTATATTTGCACAAAAATACATCTTTTCATTCAAAGTACCACATGAAATGAAATATTATTAATTTTAATTGCATATTAAAGTGCATATTTCAGAATTTTTAGGTCATAGATATATATTTCAAGATTTTTAGAACATAAAAATCCTCTAATTATTATAATTCTTAGTTTTCACACATGTACTTGTCTTGTATATCTAAATGTATATGTAAATGGTCTTGTCAACATTTCAGTTTTTGTAGCTTGTTTGTAACCTTATTTGATTAGTAGCTTTTGTGACATTACTTGTAATACTGGTTTTGGGCAAAGTAGCACCACATCTTTCTCTAAATCCCACATGCATTTTGAATTTACTTGGCACAATACTCTAATTTTAATGCTGAAAATAACTGTTGTCTTACCTTGAAATTTTGCACAGCAAGAATGTGTATTTAACTGGTAATAAATAAACAATATATTAATCTTGTGCTGCTTGGCTGCCTATTGGGAATTATTTGGCATGCATTTGTAATGGAAACTGAAGTATAATATACTTCTGATTTGAATTATTTAACAAGCAATGAGAGGGTTTACTGTGAAATAACTGCATGTTCAGGGAGAAGATTATAGTAATATAATCACAATAAGAGAGTAGATTCAATATGATTGTGCAACTATATATTTAATGTGCCATTTATATTGATTGTGTACATTCCTGTTTAAATAAATATCTTCACCAAAGAACACCAACCTCCCATTGAAAAGAAAAGGAACTACAACATCCCACCCTGGATGCTCTCGGGTATACAATTTGATATCAACAATTCCGATAATGAAGGTTACCACATATTCACCAGTGGTTTTAAAAACAGCAGTGAAGTACATGCCTCCGTTGTTACCCAAGATACTATAATTAAACTACAGCTACTTCCCTACGCCAGCTTTACTAGTGCAGAAATCTGTTCTCTCATGACAGCCTTCAAATTGATCAAACAGTTGAACTATAAAAAATTTATCATTTTCTGTAGCTCTATTCCAGCCATCCAGAACATCAACAATAATATTCATAACCTCGAAATGGTAATCATCATACATGAATTGCACCACCATATTGTCAAAGCAGGAAAGTGTTGTGATCAAATTCGTTCCTGAAGACAATGAAGTCCTAGGAAGTGAAACTGCAAATCTTGTGACTGAATCGGCGACCGAAGAAAACAGCAACGGAATTATTAAAACCTCCTGTACATTCAATATTTGGAAACATGTTGAAATCTTAATGAAAGACAGATGGAACAGCAAGTGGTCCATGCTCAAAGCCAGTGAACTCCATAAACAAATAGGAAATTTCTTCAATTTAAAAACAAGTGCTGAATTAAATAGAAAGGAACAAGTAGCAATATCTAGAATCCGAACTGGACACTGCAAATTGAGTCATATCCACTTATTTAACAAAAGCCCTCCTCCCACCTGCAACCACTGTGACAACTCCACTCTTCTTAATTTAAACCATGTAATTAACCACTGCCCTCATTACAACACTCTTAAACAACAAATTCTGCACGATGACATTCCAGATATATAATAGTTATTAACTATTGTCAATAATTTAGAAACCATATCAATTTTTGTTAACATAGTTGTTATTATTGTAATTAAAACCAAATGTATTATTTAATTGTCGCTAATGACCATCGCTGTTGATGCAACAATAAATACACTTAAAAAAAAATCCTAAAAAAAAACAAAGTCATATTTCTTACCATTTATCCCAATCTTATGAATCACACCCCATTGAAACGGTGAAAAAACGGGTAAAGAGGAAGACTGTCTCTGGTAACAATGGACAAGTTATTGAAGACTTACTTATACTAATGATGATTTTCATTATTTTTTTTAACTTACTTTTAAAAGCTAATGAATGATTGAACAGATAAATTAAATGGATGCATTTGCATAGATATTGACATAACTGGACTGTTAGGAACAATTCATTAGATCACTTAAAAACTACCATGTATATCACGTTAATTAACTTCAATAATTGTGGTATTTATTTGCATTCAATAAAACTTATTATTACCAGTTCAAAACGTGAAGGAACTGTTGACACATCTCAAAAGCATTATTAACATACTAGAAGTATGACAGCAGATAACTTTTGAGGTTGTATTTTTCATTGACACTTTTTACCACTTCTTAAGCTCGCAATAGTTGATAATGATAATTCTTAATTAACTTAATAATTATTCATAGAGTTAATATTCATTTATAGATGAACATCTTTTTTTAATTCTACCAAAAAACGAAACATGTATTATTGAACAGTGGACAAGACTCAAGACCGCACGAGGATTGTGAATCACAACAAACAAAACAAAAGCGAGAGAGTTGATCAGAGTTATAGTTTCATAAGTTGGCTATTCTGACAGGAAATCTTTCAAGCTGCGATATTGCGAATCTAGCGTGGCCTAATACACGGCCTGGACTATATGACGTGCTATGGGGAAAAGTGAATTGTGTGCACATTTTCAAAATTCTGTGATCCCTACACTAAGTCATATACTACTTAAATGTGAGAAAAAAAGAAAAAAAACCCTCCCATGTAATAAAATCTATTTTCAAGGATAAATAAGCAATAAATTTTGGCTCTTATCCAGGTTGTCCTTTGAAATAATACTTCCTGCCGCGACATGGAAACGATAATTTGAATAATTGTATTTCCCACTGAATTCTAGAAGACGTGCACAGGAAATGAAGTTACATTTATGTCCAGAAGCAAAACAAAGAGCCATCTCAGCATTTGCTCAATGGATCAGGGAAACTGGACGAAAAACCTGATCGAGATGGAGGTCATTGACCCGGAAGCTGTAGTACAATAGTTGTTACAGGTTGTTTATACTCATTTATACAATCCAAATGGTAAATAATGCATTATGTATCATTGTTAAAAATAATGTTACTTTTCTTGTGATGCTCAGTATAGTCTCTAATTGTATAGAAACAGTTATGCAGCAGAAACGATTTCACTTGGGATTTAAACTTTTCTATTGAATTTAATCGTTTAATGTCATCTGGCAAAGTGTTGTAAAATGATGTACACGTATTGTATGTGAATTTTTTGTAATGAGTTATTGATACTGTCACCTGATGAATATGATTTCTATGTCGAGTGTTATAGTAATAGACATCGGCATTTTCTGAAAATATATATATAATATATAATATGAATGCGGAAATAAATACTATAAAACAATTACAATATCACTCTGAATAAATGTAGATCAGATACTCTTGTCTTCATTTTGTACATATTTACATTCCAAAGAAAACACAAAGACAGAAAATAAGTGTTATTATTTTAAAATAATAAATATATTTCAATAAATAATCCTGAATTTGCTTCCATTACAATAAACAAATTTTTCTAATACACTTACGAAATCATTTTTTCTTCATTTATACTTAGAGATCTTCTGCTTGTATTTTTAAAATATTACTGCAGAACATCACACATGTGATAAGTTTAACTTTCTGGGACTTTGTGAATTTCCGTACAATCTTTGAAGAGTGAAAAGAATATTGCTTAGTCGTTGGTTGAAACTATTAATGTTGCTTTGTTTCTTGCTATAAATATTCAGATATATTCCTAGGACTACCAAGATACCAGACCACAAATACCTACAAAAATAAAACAAATCACTATAATAAATTATAAATAATTGTAAATATTAATTCCAATTAATTCCAAAGGGGTATTCTAGCAATCTGCTGGTTATGGGCAAAGGGCAGCATGCACTTGTTCATAAATTACCCACCGCCCTTCATTCAAAACACGTTATCATGTCCAAATTTGAGTTCTGAAAATGCCAGGGTTTAATTTAAGGCAGCTATTGGTAATTGTCTCAATGGAACAGAATAATGTTAATCAGGTGGTGAAACCAAACCTTCTTCCAACAGAATTGCAGTGCTCTTTCTGTGCAACGAGGCTCACAGATCAAACTGCAAATTATTTCTTTGGGATATTTTCATTCAAAGAAAACCAATACAGGAAGTCATGGGGGGGACTGCTTCAGAGTGGCCACCATGCTGAAAACTATTTTTTGATTGCAAGAAACTTTTTAGTATTGTTTTCATTAAAATAACATCCTTCATGTAGCACTGAACCATTCCCTTCACTTTATGGAACCTGTAACTGCAGTTCACACAAACATTATTAAATTGTGTGCTACTTCTGTAATGAATATACATAAATTCGTCTTATAATAACTTTGTTTATTTCATGCATTTCCATCCTTATGATCTTTGCCACCCTTTCATTTATTAGATTGATAAGGCCAAGTGGAAGGGGGTGTTAGAACAAGTGAACATCACGCTCTGCTCATAATTAGAAGATCGCTAGAATCTCCATTAATTGTAATCTCAACAATTTGTTGATCAATAAAATACATCAAAAGCATTTTATTAACATAGCAGAGAACCAGATGTTTGGTTAATTTATTGTGCTCTATTGCTTTAAAATCTCCACAAAATTGTAAATTATCTACTTACTGGAATGTAAAAGGTTTTGCAAAAAAAAGAAATGACAGCACAATAGTCACAGCTTTTCGGCATGTCGTAACAGTTACTGCAGCAAAGGCCCCACATGTTTTCACCAATGTAAGTACAATCTGAATTCCAAGATAACCGGAAAGTGAAAAGACAAATGCATATCCATACGTCTCAAATGGATGCTGAAAACAAAATACAAATTCATTTACACATCAGGTACAAATAACAAAGAGGAAAAAAAGAAAGAGAAATGAAAAGAAGAAAATATTAATAAAAAGGGCTCACCCGTGCACAAAATGTAATTCCTTTCTGGAGATCCCCATTAAAAATCATAATAAAAAATAAATACACAAATCCAATTGAATAAGAATACAAAACAACTTCACAATTTGTTGCCTGGTAATTTTTCATTGATTTCTCTTGATAATTTCCAATTGCAGCATCACAGAGAAGAGCACAGGATATCATGAAAACACCTTGAATGCAATAAAAAAAAATCAATTTAGTTAAAATACTATAAAATAAACATATTTTTAATATTAATGGTATGAAACATGTTACACTTCATGAATATACAACACAATCATGAAATAGAACAGTAACTAGAAAATTAAGAGAAATTCAATTCTTAAGTAGAAGTAAATACATGAACAAATTTATACATGATTGGGAATGACTTTTTCTACTTCACTTCAAAGAATTGAAGTCAGATATTGAATATATTTACACACTGCACATTATTTCAAATTTTTTAAAAAATGTAATAGAATATATAAAAGCATAATTACAGATCAAATACTTACCCACAGATGAAAATTTTGGTGAAATCTGACTATCTGCCAAGGTAAAAAGTGCAAGTCCCACACACATTAAAATAGCTGCAAGGAAATCCAAAACACCATATCGTTTCTGTTGTATAAGTATTCCTCCAATAAGAACAGGAATCAATTTGCAACACTTGAAAATAACTTGTGTAGGGTAATTGAGATATCCTAATGATGAGTTAGAAAATCCCATGGTACCCAATGTTAGTAAAGCAAGAAGACTATAAATCCTTAGAGGAATCCTGTAATAAAATGCATCATACAACTTTTTTGACCAATTTTTATTTGTATTTAAAACCATATTTTGCCAACATGTTAGTCATTCCAAGTCAATTACACTAAAAATACTAACAATACATCACAAACAAATGTTTCATAGTCCACGACAATTCCACGCTACGAAATGGCCATCCAACAATATAGACTATCCCATCTATAATATTGTGCCAAGGAAAGTTGGTTTTGTATGAATTATAAAATATCAATCAGAACCCCTGTAAACTGGGTAGGGAATTATCCTCATCAACACTGTAGCCATAATTTTCATTGTGCAGTGTGTGTGTGTGTGTGTGTGTGTGTGTGTGTGTGTGTGTGTGTGTGTGTGTGTGTGTGTGTGTGTGTGTGTGTGTGTGTGTGTGTGTGTGTGTGTGTAGAAATAAGAAATAAGAAATAATAATAATAATAATAATAATAATAATAATAATAATAATGATAATAATAATAATAATAATAATAAAAGCATATGACATAAAATAATAAATACAATAAATAAATAGCAATAACTTAAAATTTTAAAATAAATAATAATTAAAAAATTAATAGCATTAACAGTTAATATCCTAAAAATAATTCATTAATATAAAACTGGTAAAAAAATTAAATAAAGAAATCATTAACTCAAAGAACCAAAAACCCTATTTTTTTATTAATTAATATTACAGTTTACGAATAAAAGTTTCTCTTAATATCATAGAAGAAACTAATTTTTAATCTATCAAGTTTCTGTAAATTATCTTACAATAGTGTCTTAAAACCTCATTTTTATTTTCTCCCTCCTTTTCTGAAACGAGTATAAGGCATGTGTACTCAAAAAGCTTAATTCATTGAGTGGTGTTTTACGCTATGCACCATGGTGAATGGCTGCTCAAGGCTACATGGGGAGCATAATGAAAAGAGAAACATTGTCTTGGAATTCATTTTAGAAAAGTTCATTTAAAAAAAAGGGAAAACTTGTAAAGAATACTTTATGATATATTTTATATGAAAGAGGATAGATATTCGAAAATTTAAGGGGGGGAGGGACAGTTGGCCCCCTTGATTACACAACACACCTTATAATCCATAAGTCAATGCCAGTTTCTGGGCCCTCAAGAAACACCAGGTATATTTCTTAGATTGTAATTTACAAAATAAGATGCATTTTGACATTCTATTCCATTTTTGTAAGTCAGCTCCTCCAAGCACTCACATTTTACCATGAGTGGTCAGAAGTGGCAATATCTCAAAATCTATGCAAAATAAAATGGACTATTTGTTATTCTGTGCAATGTAATTGCACACATTAGCAATATGCCTTTCCGTTTGTTAATAACACTTAGCAAAATTAGATTATTCACCTACAGGTAGTAGCCTGTGTGATGTAACAGTTCCAAACTTGGGCGTTAAAAATTGGGTTCCAATTCAAAACTACTTTCCATTTAAAAAAAAAAGTTTCCCGGAGTGAACATTTGTAGTATTAGTGCTGTGAAAAAATGTTTGTAACTCTGCACTGAAGTGCAATTTTCTTCAGCGTATCTTGTGATTTACCTACAAATGAAGGACGTAAGTTGACATTCAAATACTGCAGTTTTTTAATGTCACTGAGAATTTGAAATAAAACATTGCAATGTTTGGCACCAATCACACATCATGCCAAGCATTGCAATGCTGCAAACACTGAAATGATATGTTGGCAAAATGTAAGATGGCATGGTGGTTGCAATACGAGACACTTAATTGGTAGCTTTATGAGACCGTTTCATATTACTACCAGACTGTTTTAATGACTAAATTTTCTAAAGATTGTATGGATAATTTGTAGATTTGTAGATAATATCTTGTGCAGAATGTGGGCCCACAATGATTGTGGTGGTTCAGAGAGTGCAATCTACATTTGTGATTTTTGTAAAACCAAGTGATTTGTAAACAAGTATTTTACTTATAAAAGTCAAACATATGTGATGTGTACAAATAACTATGTCAATAAAAACATTTTGTAACATTTTGTAACATCTCCAGTTTTTTTTTGGTCTATAAAACAGTGTCTCATATTACTTCCCAAGTTTCCAATTCACTGGCAATGACACTATTTAGAAAATTAAATATTACATAAAACTTACTACAGTAGTTCCACAATATTTAGGTTAATACAGCACATTTTACATGAAACATAATAAGAAACCATAATTAACTTTTTTAGTTATGGTTATTCTGGCACCTTGTAGGTCCCAAAACGAAAAGGGTATCTCAGATTCCTACCTCTTCCCTACTAAAATTAATATTTTTAGCAATAAAATATGCAACAAATCAAATTGTAGTCTAAAAATAACAAGCTACTTCCACTATGCTAGAAATACTTGCATGCTCTATCTAAAACAAATTAACAAATAAAACAAATTTCAATTATTCTGTCTCAGGATCTTAAACTAAGAACTTAAAAGAAGTGAGTTGGCCAACCTTATCTTTCCTTCTTTGTTCACTAAATGTGTTGTACTTAACCCCAGATCAATTGTGAACCTAAGAATCTAAAATACTACCTGTCAGAACAACAGCCAAAATTTCTGAAGTACCATACAAAATTTCTGGAAAGACATCCATTTAGAGCCATGAGAAAAAAGAAATTTAGAAGCTACAAATTCTAAAAAATGACTAGATAAATATCATTATGATGAAAAGTTGCATCAATTGGAGTTACAGAAAGGTCTAATACATCGAGCTAAAGAGAGAGAACCAACAGCCAAAAAGAATGAAAACTTCTTTCAAAATGATATTGTTAAATCTGAAAAGAACACATTTCTGTGATGTATAAAAAATACATAAGCACAGAAAACCTAATTAAGATCTAACTTAGTTCTGAAAAGAAAGAAAAAAAAGTTCAAATTGAAAGAAATATTTTTTGAAAAGAGTACATGTTATAGCTGTCTTCATTCTTGCATTCCTCGTTTCTTTACAGAACCCTGACAGGTCATATAGCATTCACAACATGACACAAATTTCTGAAGGAAATTAAAATCCTTTCTTCAGTTCTTTTGAAAGCGTGATTCCCGATTTAAAACATTCTCATTCTTTTCTAATGCTTTGAGGAAGAATAATTATCAATAAAAGTTTTCCATGTGGTAAAGCTTCCTTTTTCTTCTTCACATATATATTTCAATTATCTTTTTTCATGTACCTCTATTTAATTAATGACACACACTCATGATAGATGACCACTTGTCCTCTTAAGATGAATTATTCATTTATGTTTGTTTTTTTTGTTCAAAACATAACTGAAAATACATGTAAGGAATATTAGAAGTCAGTGAGTGCTATATCATTAAGTCTACTCTCCTGATCATGAGACTTTTATATCTTTAGTAAGATGCCAGTATGAAAAGCCATGTAGCTTGGAATAGATGAACAATTTCTGAAGCATTGGTTATTATGTGAATGATGATAGAGCAATGAGCATGCCTCTTAGAGTAGTTGAAGTTAAGAACAGTTAAATAGTGAGTTTTTACGTTCTCATATATGTATGAATATATGGAGTAATATACGTAGTATAGAGAAAGTTTTGTAAACCTGGGCGAAAAAACAGTGGATTTTCCGCAGAAAGAAATTCATTGCCGGGTACTGAACGAAAAAGTGGATAAAACCAGTTGCTAAATTAGAAGAGAGAAAAGTCCACAAACAAATGGTGTAGCCAGAATCCCTGTTTTGTGGGTCCTTGATGCCGAAAAACTAATTGAAAGCAAAACATCCATCCACCTGTGAACACTACTGATGCCTAAACCATACGTAGGATTTTTTGCAAATTGAAGCAACACATGTCCATCTGGTTATAGTTGAAGCTTTGAAATTTTGAAAAACATTCTTTAAAATTTGGGGGAACTTTACATGAAGCTCCTCGTTCATTTTCTCAAAAACAGCTCCAATTTTTTTCTAAAAATAGAGTAAATTCAATTATTCTGAAAACTTATAAAGGTGTATGTAATATACACCTTTATAAGTGTACATAGGTTCAATTTTCATGGTTGACTCTGAATTTTCGAATAAAGAAAAAGTTTGAATTTTTTTCCTTCAAATGAAATTTGTTGTCAATAATTAGTTCTTTCATTAAGATCATGCATGCACATTTTTTTGAAAATTTTTGTTTTCTGGCAACGTGGCATGTAATATTTGCAATTTTAAAAAAATACAAAAACAAGATTTTCTGAAAACTAGCTCCAATATTTTTCTTACAACTTTTGGTACGGATAGTGCAAAGGTCACTCTATGAGATGACATAACCACCATATTGCTCTATTCTTTTGGTTTTTTTTTCAAAATTTACAAGGATGCAATTTTTTTGTCTTGTCTCTCACGTCACTCATATTTGCATTACCACCAATTTATTCACATTATCATATTTGTATGTGCATATGCTTTAAATAATGTCGTATTAAGTTTCTCAAAAAATCAGCAGTTTTTATGAAAATAAGCTCAAAAATCTGCATTCCCAGAAACGCTTGAATGCCATTTTCTCAAAAACACTCCTAATTTTTTCTTCAAACTTTTCCAACAGATAGTGCTAATTGCACAGTTTAATATGACCTAAAGTTAATTTTAGTGTATTCTTTTGTTTTTTCAAAAATTACACAAATGTGATTTTTAGAAATATCTCTCACACCGTTAATATGCACATTTCCAGTGATTTGTAAACATTATTTAATTTGTCACTTAATGTGCTTCAAACAACTTCAAATGAAGTTTTTCGAAAACTCGATAGAGAAAAGTGAAAATTCGCATTTACAATAACGCTTAAACACCATTTTCTTAAAAACGGTTCTAAGTTTTTCAATGAAAATTGCCATTTAGGTCAAGGTTTTACTCTTCTTTAATTTTTTTAAAGTAATATTTCATTTCTACAATTCGGAAACCTAAAAATTGAGGGGAAAAAAAAAGAAAAAAGAAAAGAAAAAAAAGAAGAAAAAAAAGAAGAAAAAAAAACACTTTGGGCAGCAATAGATGGCAGTTGGCAAGGGGATGGGTGAAGATCGTCCAGGCAGTCCACATGAAGGAAATTAGAAAACTTTACTACGAGAAAGTCTGTGCCATTCTATTGCACTAGTTTTGACTCAAAATAGGTAGTAGATAGTGAATGGAAAAAAATGCAAGAATATTTAAAGAAGTAATACTATTTACCAAAGAAAATAGCTTTTATAACAACCTTAATTTTAACAATTATTAACATCAATCCCAAACAATAACAAAAGCGCTTCAAAATTTATGAAAAAAAATAACAAATTTTCATACATGACAGGCTAGTTTCAAACCCAGGAATCTCCAATTTTTTGTGAAATTTAATTATTGCTACTAGGTCAATTTTGGCATTGGAACTTAGACAATAATATCCCAAGTTTCAGAAAACTTTGTGAAAAGTATTTTTTTATTCATTTTTTAAAATAAAAACTGATAGTAATTGCAAAGCCAGTAATCTTAAAATTTGATTAATATGATAATGATAAAAAGTAAGTTGACAATTTTCTAAAATACCAGTATAGAAAGAAAATTGTTACCTTCTTGCATGAAGTTGCACAGTTATTTATATAAATGAAATTCGAGCATCTGTGTGATTTCAAAATAACAATCTTCATGTGCCTATTTAGATGATAAAATAAAAATCAATTCAATTGTTTTTACAATTTCTGTGTCCGTTTGTCTGGCTACTTCTGGGACTGCTAATCCGTTTTGATAGGGTTTTCACTGAAATGTAGAGTATTTTATTGGGCATAACTTAGGTTGGTTGTTTTTATATCTCATAAAGAAGAATGTTTGTTTGTTCTTTTATATAAATCTACATTTTAATTTGTAACTTAATGAAATTTTGTATATGTAACCTTGAAAAAGTTCTAAAACTCCCTTTGTAGTCCTTACAAAGAACATCCGAGTCAAACTGCAATAAAATCAAAGATGTTGAAATTGAAAGAGTTATAAGTAGACATAAGCAATCATGGAAGTTCCAAAATGCAACTAAACCTTGCCAAATGGAATATAAGAAGCCTATTCACTGGAAAAGTACAAGTGAAAATAAATGCAATGAACAGGACACCGACAAATTCCCACATCCTACAAATTCAAATCCCCTCTCTTCAGAGATTGAAGAAAAGAATACTCATGCCTAGGTTAACAAGGAGAATACATCATCAGCATTAAGACAGAAGAAGCAACTCTTCCTTCACTGTCAGTACCCTGGTTAAAACTACATTGGAAAGCTAGGATGGGGGATTAGAAAAATGGCAGTTCCATCACCACTCAAATCTGCCGAGGGATAGCTACACACACAGGTAACGATGCCACTTTCAAACATATAGGTGATCAATATATGAGTTTTTAGATGAATAATTATTACTACAAAACATTAAATAAAGTTAAGTAAACAGCAACTTACCTCCTTGACACTTTTTTAAACAATGATTCTGCATATCCAAACACTGTGTAGTATGCAAATTGAACTAATGTCAAATACCATCCAAATGGTTTGAAACCATCAAGGCTAAATATTAATTCCTATAAAAATTACATACAGTTGATATGACAATAAAATTTCAAATAAACCAAACCAATGATATTATTCAACAGAAAGGAAAATAATAATTTAAATATTATTCGTACCTGAAAATATCCATATATCAGGTAAAACACGAACACTCCCACACAGCATAAACAGAACTGACAATTTTGACTATAATGACTAATATCACAATATAGAACTTCTACTTTAGGATTTGCATTACTGTCAGACTGATTTGAGGTGCCTACATTATTGTCTTTCGAGGTGTCAATTAAAATTTTGGCCGACATGATTTCAACTCATTTCTTTTTTTAACCTAAAAGAGCTCATACACGCCCAAAGGCCTTTTATCTCCGGTATAGGCCAGATGTCACTTCAAAATCACACTTTATGCCACTGCACATGTTATTATCCTATACAATATCCAATGGATATTATCCATGCCATTTCCCGGGTCTTTCTAAGAATTGTCCCCGATGATAAGCTTCATTGAAAGTGTTATCTCGTTATCTTTGAATGGGCATTTTCTCTCCAGTTTTCTTGTTTCCGACTTCAATTTACCATAGCAGATGTCACGTGTATATTTCTTATAATTTTATACACCGTGGCAGAGGTCTCATCTCTTATTATCGTTGTTACCCAATCGACTCCTTCGTCGCGAGATCCATGAACGAAAGTGAAGAACGACTGGCAGGAACGAGCGAGGACTTCTGCTAAAGAGCTGCCACGGTGCACCACGGTGTAAGAAAATATGTTACACCGTGGAGATGCCCAGAGTGACGTCACAATGTTTGGCGGGAAAGTGTTGGGTGGCAAACCACGGTTGAGGAAGCTTGAACCGTGATTTGCCCCCCCCCAAAACTTTCCTGAAACCTCTTTTGTGCGCATAAGCGATTCCTAGAGAATTAGTTTTTGGCTGTATTATGCGGCTGCCAAGGAGGGTGTGTCTTATCACATTTGTTATTTACAATGATATTAGCTTTCTTTCGGTTCTGACTGCAAATTTCGCCAACAAATTGGATTTAAAGAAGCACTATTTTATTAATACACGTCAAGTCACTAACTTTTCATTTTGAAAACGGTTCGAAGTAAATATTGGAATGTGAAAAGTTTCTCCACTCCGTGAAAGATTATAAACATTTTGGAACTGTGTTTATGAACTTCGCACGGGATTGGGAGGAGGACGTTCTTCGGAATGTTCTGGAATCCACATATGAAAGTCCGGCGGGAAATTGATACTTCCCGTCAGGTTGCCTAGGTTCCGCCGATGCCCACGTCGTTAGTCTAAAGGTGTAGGCAGTGAGGAGACGGGATGGGGGCCCCAAGCTGCCCGGACCTTAGTTCCGGTGGCCTCCAGCTGGGTCCTCGGAGTCATCGAGGCGGAGGACTGATACTCTATAGAGCGTTCAAACATTTGATTGCAGTACAGAGCCTTATGGAGTATTGCTCTCTCTTTCTATCCAATACAATTTTACATAAGACTCTCTCGCAATCTATGTTGCCAATTCATGAAGAAGCTCGGAGTTCTTCGACTCCTCTGATCGGGAGGTCCTAGGTTCGAGTCCTGACGGCGCCAGGATTTTCGATACTAGCTTTTCAGCTAGGTCGAATTCAGTCGCTGTCTAGAGGAGAATTCTAGAGGCCGGCTGCTCTGATCGGTAGTTTTCCGTGGTTTCTTCGATCAACACCAGGCGAATGCCGGAGCAGTACCCTACCAAACGGCCACGGACCGCGCGCGATCTTTCCTTCTACTTCCTTGTCCGGTCCTCTCCCCTTACACACACACTTACAGTAACATCCACTACACTACCACATATTCCGGGAGACCGGTCGGGAGCTTAGAGCTTGTCCCGGCTGGGGCGGTGCCCCGCTGGTGGGAGAGTCCTGGTTAGGGGAAACCCCACTAGCCGACGGTAGGTCGGCGCCGGATCTCGCCATCCGGCGGGGGAAGATCACTGCCATCTCCCGAGAACCAACATGCACTACACTAATGGGACTAATGACCAAAGCAGTTGACGCGCCCGGAAACACGAAAAAATCAATCAATTCTTCGGCTCGGTCATCCTGTTTCTAATATATTAAATATTCAACATGTTTACTATATTCAACAATGTTTACTCAAATATTCAACATGTTTACTCAACGGTAGCTTCAATTCTGTTGATCATAGACAAATGAGTTTTCTATTAGTTATTCCCAGAACTTCTATGAATGCGATGGTTATTTTATAAACTCGATTGAGTTTCATGATTTAATTACGAAGAAATTAATTGTAAATGATTGCCGTGTGTTTACTTCTACATTTTGACGTCCTTAAATTTTCACCATGCGAGAAACTTTTTTTATTATTGAAGAAAAGCCCAAACATCCAGAGGATGAATTGACAAAGGAAGTCCAAATTTTGATATGAGACCAACCACATTTCTGTGTGAATCATGGTTCTTGAGTTAGACGGTAATAAAAACAATATTCAGTGCGCTCGGAACGAACATCTCATGTCGTTCGGTGACCTTTATTACGGCTTAGCGATTCTAAACTGGGAAGGGAAAGGGAAAGTAGAGTATTTATTTTTGAATTTCACTTATTACAGTGAAATACATATAAACATATCTAAAACCAGTGGTGCTAAAACAGCACATACTTTAGTAATGGTTATATAATACTATTATACCACAATTTATCTCCGAATTAACACATCTCAGTCACCCTTTTTTGTGAAACTCATTTGAAATCGTACATTTGGTGCGAAAATTAAATAGTTGCAAGCAATACATTTTTGTTCAAAAATTTAATTCGTATGGAATACACATTTTGCCTATTATCATTGTTGATACCGCAAGAAAATGAAAATGGATAGAAAAATATAATAATTAAAAATAGTATTTTTATATTCATTTAAATTACTCGATTTTAACATGCATTCTCAGATCTTATTAAGCAAAGCAACATTTTTTTAAACAATTTACCATTCAACATATCTTTGTTTATTCAAGTTTTTTCGTTCAAGTGATATGCGATTTATTCGTGGCAAGCGGACATTGAAGGAGAGGGGCATCAGCTGTCGGCGAAGATTTCGACCCTGGGCTGCCCCTGGGCACTAGCCTGGATAACTAGGAGCTCTGAGCTAGCAGGGCGGCCCTTACCCAGGCATTGTATGGGGAGGTTGCGGCGAGGGCAAACTGGGTTCGGGCTGGATCCGGAAATCAGCCTGTCAGCGTACTTGTGCATCGGCGGGGATGAGGATAAAAGCTATAAACCATAGGTGCTCACCCGGAGGTTAATAGTCCCCGGATAAAACAAAGCATGTGTGGTGTTGTAGACCACACGGGGTCTCTACGACCCCGTCAGATTGCCTAGGTTCTGTCGGTACTCATGTCAATAGCCTCAAGGTGGAGGCAGTGAGAAATCGGGAAGGGGGCCCCGAGCCGCCCGGACCTTAGTTCGGGTGGGCCCCTGTTGGTCTCTTGGCTTCGTCGTGGCAATGGTCCGATACTCTGGTCAAAGAGGGGACTTGTAAGTGGCGCGTTGATTTGACTCCGGCACTGGCCGTGAATAGCTAGGCCAGCTGTGAGCTTGCAGGGCTGCCCGACCCAGGCATTGAATGGGGAGGTTGCCGTGAGGGCAAAGTGCGTTCCGGCGGGATCCGGATACCAGCCTGTCGGCGTACTTGTACGAAGAATTCTCACAAGAGAGGAAAGGCACATTCCAGTCCTGTCTCAGCTGAGGAAGAGATTGCAGCAACAATCACTAGCAAACCAAAGAGAAATAGGGGAGGCCATACACGCGACAGACACGCATCACGGTTAGGATCATTGATAATGCTAAGATCCCGGTAGAAAAGCACGACTCCGGAAGTGATTTCATGTGGATAAAAAGTGGAGCAATGACTTATGTGTGCTATCTGATCTCCATTGAATGGATAGACGAATTCAGCAGGAAAATTAACGACCTCGATGATATGAGAGACATGAAAATACCCCGGTAGCCGACTTAAATGCCAGAGCACCAGAGGGGCATGCCGCCATCGAACACCAGAAACAGTCGACTACGGTTATAGTAAACTTAAGAGAACTAACATTTTTGGTTCACTATATCCGAGGTTCAATACACCTGATTATGCCAAAATTAAATAGAATTTCTCTATAACGATTGACTTTATTAATACAGATATACAGCAAAATACAGTAACAGCATGAACTGAAAATTTAAATATCTTTATTTGCCCTTAAAAAAGCAATTATTTTCAATTGTTTACTTCGTACTTTTTCTTTAGTAATTTCTCTAAATCCTTCTATAGAGTTCGTGTTCTCTCCATACTTGATCCTGAATTGTTTTCTGTGCCCAAGTATCTTAGTGCTGTCTTGACACTCTTCAATGTCTTTTGCACTGTTTGAACACCGTCCCACTCTCCGAAGGCCCTTTCATTCGCCTAGTAACATACGAGATGCTTTCAGTAGCGGGATGGCGCAAACGTCTAATGATACTGATTGATTTTCCGCGCGGCACGGCGGATATCGCGAGGCTGTGACAGTCGCGTACTTCCTATCGCCTACAAAAACTCAACGCGCTTTATCCCGCGGAATATCAAGTAACACCAAGCTTGAAACTGAGCAAGCAATTGCCCGTCGCCGCCGCCAGTTGTAGTCTGCAAGGCACGACCTTTCTTTTCGCAGTGAAACTGAGTGGCATAAGGTTCCCATTCCGGGTCCGCAATCTTCACCTCAGAGGAGACTTCTTCGATTATGATCATTGGCTGACGAGATTTTTTTCAAGCTGCCTAGTGCTGGAATGTGTAGCACTGTGGCGATACATTCTTTTCCAAGAGGGAATTAATTTCCAGGACGTATTTCCTAAGTTCACTACAGTCGAGGTTCAGATACACAATAACCGAATCTTCATATCTTATTTGTAATATAAGTGAAACGGGACCAGTGACTTAAGTTCACTATAAATGAGGGTTCATTGTAACCGGAGTCGACTGTATTTACTGCAAATGGCGGCCAGAAAAGACCAGGTAGTCCTAAACGATGGGTTGTCATTCACATTCAAACAGCCCGGATACATGGAAACAATTTCGGATATCACATTGGTATCTGAAGAGCTTTCAACCAGAGTGACGGACTGGTGGGTGATCGAGGACTACAAGCGAGGAGAGCAATCACCATTACATCACATCCTACCTGCGGGCGAAGAAACGCCTCAGCTAGCAAAAAACTGAAGCAAGGTTGGAACGTCAACAGAAGCTAGGCTAATTCGATCTACTGTCGATGGATCACATCTACCGTCGTCCTACAGACCCTTTTGTTTGCGCGATACGACCGAGAAGTTGCTGAAACCACGTCTACTGATGATGCTAGAGATCTACCCGATCGACGATATGGCTTCAGAACCTGCCGGTCGTCGGCAAATGAAGTCATACATTTAGAGGAAACCGTTGAAGACTCGCAGCACCACTGCTGCAAACTAGTGTTGTTAGCAGCACACTAGATGCGCGGAATGCTTTCAATTCGGCGAGGAGGCCTTGGAGGAAACCTGTAAGGTACTACGTTGATCACTATCTATTTATCGAACTAGGGTCGAAAATCCTAATGATTACTTGTGAATGAAGAAACTCCATAGAAGGCCCTCGTAATCGAGACGTATATAATGTGACAATGCTGTCACATATAAAATGTCAATGACTTACTCGAACTGAAAATGTAAGAAGATGGAGCCTTGATGGGCTACGTCGATGACATTGCAACTATCATACAGGGACGCACTGTGATAGAGATCCTCTGGAAACAACCAAATTATGAGACTAGTTTAGAGTTTGCATGGACGACCAGGGACTCGGTCAAACTACAATGAAGGAGCTCGTCCTCTTGACACGAAAGCAAATACCAACGCTGATCTCCATGGCTGACTTTGCAGATGATATCAGGATCGAGCAAACGGCGACCATGTCTGTAACTAGCTATCATGTTCACTTGTCAAAAAAATCCTTCGTACGTCTTCTTTC
Organism: Teleogryllus occipitalis; assembly: GCA_011170035.1. Lineage (NCBI taxonomy): Eukaryota > Metazoa > Arthropoda > Insecta > Orthoptera > Gryllidae > Teleogryllus > Teleogryllus occipitalis. The sequence goes on along the minus strand of BLKR01000853.1, from coordinate 336,174 downwards.
GAAAAGGAAGTAAAGCCGGTTTCCCCATGGACATTTTTGGGAAAACATTTCGAGCATTTTTTCTTTCTTTGAGAAAACGTAATTTGAGTGCTTCTGAACATGTCCAATTTATGGTTAATTTACACACCCACCAGAAATGCACTGAATTATAAAATATATCTGTAACGTAAAAATTAACGGACACGTTTTGAAAAAATATTGTTGAAAAATTAAAGTTTTAATTATAATAGCCCCTATGTCATGAAGATGCCATAAAATGTGGATCCCGACTACGCTAGAAAGTAATTTACTATAAACGTAAGCAAGAAAATGAATTTCTTCAGGGCCAACAAAATGAGTTTCTTCAGTAAACAACTAGTGGTTCGTATTTTCACAGAAAGTATTTTCTCGCATCAGTAACGGTTACCTAAAATTATAATATCGCAATTTCCCTATTATCACATCTTATCCATAACTTGTAAAACTCATTGCCAATCCTAACGCATTAGCTGCGAAAATTCAAATCAATGCATCAACACATTCAAGAATCCAAAACTCCGTCCCATACATCCTGAAACACCGCCCCACAAAGACAAGCCATTCTGAGAATTTCAAACTGCATGCCGTGTCGTGCGTTGCCATTGTTGTATTGCAACGCGATTACTCTTGAAAGATTCTCGCTAAAGAAGTGCGTGAAATTCGAAAATATAAAATTACGCTAAACTACGAATGTTTTGAAGAAATTCTACATAATCCTTTTAAAGATTGATTTTTTGAACAAATTTCATTTAAGACTAAAATTTCGATCTTCAATATTATACTTCTGAATTGTTAATTTTTTGCAATTTTCGAAAATACAGAGAATTTCCCGAAAAAGGGACTAGCACCAATTTTTCTATGGTAGTGGCGAAGAAACATTTGGAGCAGTTCATGAGTAAATAATTATTTAATTTTTTAAAAATTGCTTTTCCTGCAAAAATTACCTGAAACTACTCATACTTTCCAGCAATTTTACATGAACATATTTCCAGATGTCTTTGAACAACAAATTGTATTAAAGGAAAATATACATATCATTGTGGTTGTAGAACACCGGAAAATTTTGAACTTTTGCAATTTTAAAAAATCAGGAATGTCAACAATGAGACCCAGGCAATTTTTTTAAGGAGTTCTCCATGCTATCCAAGGACAAAGTTTAATCCAAAACTTTAGAGCCATTTGTGAAAAAATTTCAAATGAAAATTTTTATGCTTTGTGAAAAGTCCCCCACTAAAATTAAAATATGTGTCAAACTCACATTTGAATGAACTCACTCGAGTTCATTCAAATTGATTGGGGAATATATATTGCAAAAAATTGATGGTTTAACTCGTGCTTTGATCATACAGACACTATTTACCGTCAACTGATTCTTCGGTTGGATTCTGACTGTACGTGTTAGAAGTAATTTACTACATGCAGGAATAATATAAATCGACATTTTCCTCACCAGGGCCTGGCAACAAGACTTTTTCTATCAAGAAATTGCCATTTTTCCTGCAGCTTTAGAATACTTCCTTTATTATTCTGCTTAAGCAGTATGCGAAAGTAGAAACAAATTATTAAAACTTAAAATCAATTGAAAGTAACTTACTGTGTTGTTCTACACAAGAATGTAAAAGTAAAGTTGCCAAGTGAAGCAAGAATTACCCCTGCAAAGCACTTGGAAAACCACCCAACTTTGAAAACATTAAATTGATAATTAAAAAATATTTAATTTATGTTCAAAATATGGGAATGTCCTCAGAACAGTTCAGGAAAGAAAGTATGTTCTTACATACAACTTCTAGTTTCCTGCAGTATGACATCACTTTCTCTATATTGCATGTAAGAATGTAATGCAGCAAAAATGTAAAACGGTTATTTCTATGACTTATGAGCCTGTTTCGTAAACTGTTAGTTGAAATTTCCATGCCAAAATCTTGAACCGTTCCAAAAATCTTTAGTTTGGGCATTTTTGTGAACTAAATACATGATATTTTTAAGTAAAATTATTTTGAGCAATTAATTATGTAGTACTATTTACGTTTGCCAGAAGTTATTAGATATATGAAATTATAATAGTAAGAAGTGCACGTTGCTTGATTATCTCCCTAGTTTTCAGGCAAAATATCTGGTAGTCTTAATTTATAATTTTAGGTGAAAAAAGAAGTAAGAACATCAAACTTACAGCATTAATCATCCTTGTTTTATACACGGAATGTTTATCTTTTGTAATTGAGCAATTCCCACTCAGTTTTATTCCAGTTCGTCTTTCTAGAAGAGACAACTAATTTAGAAATTAAATTTTAAAAGAAGTTAGAGAATTTTTTGACTCAAAGTTATTTTATCCAGCAAATATGGAAGAAAAGGAATAGCATAACATTCTATGTAAGGAGACCAATGTATTTTATGTATAACATCATTTTAAGCACAAATTGTAGTACAAACATATTCAAGTATTACAGTTTATGTACAAATGTGTTTGTAAACCTTAATTAGAGAGGGAGGTTGAAGTGTGTTGGTAGTGAATTTCTTCTTTTTCATATTGTAGTATATGCATTCTTTACACAGAGGCAGTGCTTACTTTTAAATTCATAGAAGCAATGAACACTTCTAAAGTAATTTCAATCGCCTATTAATTTTTCTGCACAAATCTTATTTATTTGTATTTTCACTAGTGCAATACCTGGGCAATGCAATTTAAACTAAAATGGAAAATTTCTTCACTCACTGAATGTTAAATAAAGATAATTATTGATTTTTCATGTGCTGTGATTAGTATCTATTTGTATACTGTCAGGAGAACAGCAACTCGCATTGATAAAAATATCAGTAGTAGTAAAATATCATCATTACTTCTATTTTGCAATAAATTCATAATGAGATTCAAGTTGACAAACCATTTAACTATAATTCTGCAGCTTGCATAAAATTCTGAATACTGAAATCTGATACCAACATGTTTGTATGAAGAGAGGACGAAAACATTACAAACAATCTATTCTTGGACACTAGCCAGTAGCATGCCTATGTCAGCTAGTCAGTGCACAAGAACACACCATACACACATTTCAGGATTTCTAGAAGTACCATACAAGAAAAATCACATTTCAGAATTAATACATTACGTTGCTAGATAAAGATGACCAACATTTTGGCACTTCATTGTGAAACTAACATTACATAAATATAATAAATTTTACACATTACCAGAAAGGGTTACATTTCATTTAAGACTAAAATTCTATCAAAGAATGTACACACAAAAAATCCATAAATAACCTTAATGATGCAAAACAATTCTACATTTTTCTCATTAACAATTCTACACTTTCTTGGTTAAAAACATTACTTCAAATTTCACACTGCAGGGAAGGAGTATTTAGTGCTCTGTCAATTGCAAACCATAGAAACATCACTGAAGATCAGCCCAATTTCTGTACAAGTAAATGTTTTACAATCTGAAATACAGCATGTACATTCTCCAACATGTATATTGGACACAACTAGCACCTTAACAATGAATCCATTACTTTATGCTAACATATTCATATTGTGTAGTCTAATTATGTGTAACTGCAATACATACTAAATTTTTGTAACATTATTTTATAGAAAGGAAAATCATTTGATACAACAGCAAAATAAAAATGAAAAAATGAGAGAATCCAGATGATGAGGCAACATTTCAACACAAAATGCATCCATATACTTTCTGAAACTTGGCTTGTACCTTCATCTGATAATTTTTTCAGAAGCATATATAAATGAAATGATCAATTTTTTAATTCAAATAATTTCGGATTCAATTTTGAAATAAATTATTGTTTTGAAGTATTATTTGGTAATTCTTTACTTTGTCAGTTGAAGTATCTTACATTACACGGCTTTAGAATAATTATGGCACACATATATAAGTTCCACGTATTTACAATATCCTACATTCTACAGATCACAGTCAGCCCAGTCTGCACATAGTGACGAAGCCTAAACATTCATGTAATAGAAGCAATTGTTCTTCACTACATGTCATTCAGTGAAAGTCCCAACCCAAGTTTTTCCTTTTATACAGCAGTGATTTCATGAAAAAACTGAGATTAAATTTCAAGAAGTGCAATGTATAATTCTGCTCATTTGGTCCATAGATAACTCATGCCATTTGCAAACACCTCTTTATCATTTCCTCATTTTAAGAGATCGGTTTTGTTAATACTCATTTGAACCCTAAATCAGGCTTCAAACATTTTCTTAAATTATTTGTCACAATTCACATTCAATGTGTTCATTGTGATTTTTGAATGTCCAATTATCAAGAGCAGTCTACCGAGTAGAAATTGAAAGGCACAGAAGTTATTTTGATTAGACTACTATCAGTTCAAATACGTCTACAAGGTGAAATTTCATTTGTTTATGACTTAAAGTTAATTTCTAAAATGTTTACGGCCTACTAGTGAAATTTTAAAAGATGGCATTGTACTTGAAAGTTTTTACAAAATATCTTATCACCTTGAACTGTAATTTTGTCACATGAGAAGAAAAACATTGCATCTGAGGCAAGGTATGTAACACATTTTCTGAAGAGTTTCAAATAATATACATAATACAGATTCTAATTTAATACATAAATTAGAAGTACATAATACAGATTCTAATTTAAAACATAAATTAGAAGTACATAATCAAAAAGACTGCAAACGAGGACACCAAATACACAAAATTTTGAAAATATACATCTAAAAGTCCTTGTAAATATTAAAAGTTATATGACCTGCCCAAGAGTATAACCTTTTCATATGTTAGGATCCATTAACTATTTGGAATTATTTGTTACCTATATGATTGTCATGATTTTCTATAAACTTTATTGAAATAGGGTGAAAGTTTTAGTACACATTTTATTAAGGTACCTTGAATTTTAGTATTTGGATACAAAGTAATGTGGTATAATCGTAATATAATTTTAAGAGAAAATGAAATGTAACTAATGATTTGGATGTGAATTTAATTTAATGGAATTCTTTTGCTACTCTTGAGAGGTGACATAATTTTAAATAATCACATGCACTAATTTATCAAGCAAAATATAGTTGACACATTTAGACAAGAATACTGCATGGTACATCACTGAATGTCAGTAATGGATCAATGTAAAAGTAGTATTCTTTGTTAATCAAGACAATATCCAAAGGAACCATGTACTCTTTCACTATTTTACTGCTCTCTAACTTTAATTATGTACAACTGGTGACTGTGTTGCCAGTCCTAGTGCTACTCAATCAACCGCAGTGATTTACGATTGTGCACTTACAGAACACAATGGACTCTGAGGCAACAAGTCCTAAAACCCGGTCTGTAACCACCTTATATTTGAAAACTCTGTTTTACTCATATTTATGTCAATATTCTATAATTTAGTAATTTTAATAGTTATTAAAAATAAGAGATACATTCTTGAGCAATTGTTCAAGAAGTTACTAAAATAATGACAAGCTTATACATACTTTTATGTACACCAACTATTTGTATTCTAAACCCTCAAATTTTACACCCAGTCCCAAACTCAGTTTATTAATTCAATTATTTCTTGACAATCCATAGGAGCAGTGAGTAGAAGTATATACAACCCCATTGATTTGAGATTTAGAATACATTCCACAAATAAACTGAGTTTCAGTTGATTGTACATATACTTTCTATTGTGCGAGTTTTATTATGCACGCATCATACAATGTGCTCAAATGCTTCATCCATTAATGATAACACTTCTGACAGAAAGATTAGTTTCCAAATGTAGATTATGAACTGAAAAGTGGATGATAACAATAACTTGTGAATTGAAATGTAGTAGCTTTATGTAATTTCCAAGAAGTGCATTCAGAAGTGTCAAAAATAATAGGAAAAAAACACTGAAGTAATAGAGAAGTGGTCCAAGTGATTATTTATCATTCATGGGTGAAAGCAAGTGGGAGTTCCTTCTCCAATAGCAAACATGCAAAGACACATGTGTGACAGAACTTTCAGAGAATGAAAAGTCTGTATTGTCATTCACAACTTGTTACCATTCTGACAAAACTCACAAAATATAAATATGAACATTTGGTAATTACAGATGATTACATAAGAATATCCACTGCAGTTCACTGTATCTAATATCCAGGTACTCGAGTAACCCTGACAGTTATGAGTTATATATTTAAATGTTAATTTTAATATCACAATCTTTGTGGAACCTCAAGCAATTAGTTAAACCCAATGAATTTTGTCAGAAGGGCATTATTTGTGTACGAATCAGAAAAGGAACCTATCTTGCTCTAGATTACATACTACATCTACAATACACATCTCTCTCCTCCATTATTACTGCAAACCACAAACCAAACAGCACCAACACAAAACAATTGAAAAAAGCAAGCAGAACTTAAAATATACAGAACTAATAATTAGTATATATTTGTCTAGGAATAATGGTGAGATGATTCCAGTATTTGCAGTTTAAAAAAACTAGAACAACTTGTTTTGAATAATTCCACAAGATTGTTTATCCAATAGAATATAAACAAAAATAAATAAAACAAAAGAGAGCTTGGTATGTTTTGTGGTCTATAAAAATTGTCAGAATGAAATTCTTTTTTTGGTCCCAGTTCCCCCGCAGAACTGTTCCCTTAGATATGCCAGAACACAACACGATCCCCTGGTCCACATCTATATTCTGATGAAGAATGTATCAGCTTTTATTGTTTTCCCTCAGTCTCAAAATCACAAAATGGCAAGTCTTAATTTAACTTATGAGATTATGTTTGAATATATGAATAAGTACAACAAGGAAAGTATCAGCTTGTCAAATAGACAAGTACAATAATATTATTCAAGATCAACTAATTTACATAATGTCACGGTCTGCAATGTTATATATATACACAATGTAACACTAATGCGATTTGAATAATCCCTCATCAGTCACTTTAGGTTCAAAATGTTCATCACACTCAGTCTGGATTGTACACAAATCACATTAATGCCTCTGCAGATAAATAATTCATACACATTCCACAAACAGCTTAAAAAGTCATGCAATAGATGAAACGATGTTGAGCTTGCACATGACATCAAAGCTTTGCCATTACACAAAATGAAAATTCTTGGATCACTTTAAGATTCACAGGACAGTATTTTCTGATATAGCACAGTAAAAAAGATTGCTCCTGAATGTAGCTCTACACCTCCCTATAAGGTACTTCAGATGTTACTGGGAAGTCTTCAAAGTAATGGTTCAGGTACTCAAATGTTGGACGCTTGTCAGGGTCAGCTTCCCAGCACTGTAGCATTAACCCATAAATGACATCGGGGATGTGATGATTTGGAGGTTTAGGCATACGGTAACCCTTCTCCACTTGCTCGATGACCTCACGCCCATGCATACCTACAAAAAGAAGATGCACCTAGTTAGCAGCTTCAAATTGTCAATAAAAAGACTTTCTGTTGAAGATTAAAAGTGACTGCTTACCTGGATATGGAACTTGACCATAAGTAAACAGTTCCATTAACAATATTCCATAAGACCACACATCTGACTTGATAGAAAAGCGTCCATAGATAATTGCTTCTGGGGCAGTCCACTTTACAGGAAAACGGGACCCTAAAATACAATAATATTTCTTTTAGCAACAAGCATGACAGCTATAACCCAAATAATTTGTTTTTAAAATATTACCTTGTTTTGGACAGTATTCATCATCCTCTATTACTCTTGCCAACCCGAAGTCACAAATCTTTGCAATGTTGTTTTCCCCTATTAGAACGTTTCTTGCTGCAAGGTCTCTATGTATCAACTGTTTTCTTTCTAAATATTCCATACCACTAGCTACCTGCAAAGAGCATAAAACATTTTTATCTAAAATCATATTTCAACCAGGATACAATACAAGTCCTGAACTTTTTGGCTTCTTAGAAATAGATTCAAGGCAAAAAGAATTCATTAAATTCTACCAAAAATGAAATTAAAAGATAGATTCTCATTACAGTGTTTTCTTGATAAATCTACTAATACAATTAAAAGGCAATCATCATGTACATTGAAAAACAGCTGCAGCACTTTGCCCTCTGTAAAGTTTGAATCACTCCCTGAGCATGACGACTTTGTCCTCTAAAATACAAAAAAATTTACTACTCAGCACAAGGAAATGAACATAGCTGACAGTAGTGCTCCTATCGATGACTATGCAATATATGGTGATCTCTCTTAATTCAAGCTTCACAAAAAGTTTGAGGGAAATTAAAATTCGACCATTCATTTGATAAAAATGAATTTCAACGAAGTTTTCACCCTTTAACTCTTAGTCGAGTACATATCATCTGTCAAATGAAGTTCAAACCTTTTCCATTGCCATTGTTACCATGTTTCTTGGATTGTGCGTTGATTGATTGTTTCTGGGCACATAAAAGGTCACCAGACTCATTAGCATAGTGAATGTTGTGTGGAAATGCTGGAAGGGGCAGTATTCCTCCCCGCTGCTGGATGATGAGACTCGGCGCCAACCTCCCCAACGGCTTGTGTGGGCATCACCCTGGCCAGGTCACTGACAGAACCTGCTCACTAGCAGGGGTTCACACTGGCGGAATGGGAAGTTTGGACGCAAGCAGGTCATTACCCCCCCCCCACACACACACACACACA